>JAUZND010078102.1:0-38228 GCA_034780555.1 Coelogynopora nodosa | reverse complement strand
ATATAATGCCCTATGTTTAAAACAAAAACTTCAAAATCTCATGTACAATTTTCTCAGGGATTTCGCCATCCAAGCCTTGTTGAATAGAGGTAGTTGCTGTCGGAAAAGCAATTTGAGATCTATTATATTTTCAAAACTTAGTCGATCTCTGATTGATTCTAGCAGTGGAAATATGAAAAGGTCGCAGAGATTTGTAAGCGGAGAGATTGTTGCCTGATGAGGAAAGGTTATTTGAAGCCATGGAAACAGTGCTAGAATTTGATGTGTAGGGCGTTGCATTGTCGTGTATGAGGTGTATATTTTCCAGCGGAAGGGGTTAGACGATTGATTGGAAATTCTGCCGTATGTCACGTAAAAATTGGCTATCAAGCCCGACCCACGAACCAACGTTGTTTGCGAAAGTAAAACCATTTTTAGTGAATGATTACTAAATTTTTCTGAACGAATTCCCTTTGCAGTGCATAATGCAAAGTTCGACCCGCCTTTGGCGATTGTATTTTGTGAGTGTGTGAGGGACCATCGCGTTTTCATTCATATTTCTCCTGTCATTGTTTAGTACTCGACTAATTACAGTAAGTTATAATATAATCCATTCATTCGAAGCTGCATATGGATGGATAAGGTGTTACCGACAGGTATATATTCTGATAATTTGTAAATACTATTTTCGTCAAAGCTCACTTATTGGTCTGTCTTCTCCTTATGAGTGACCAAAGATTTGACGAACCCCATTTGTTAACTCAAGAACAATTTGGCGGACACAACAGATGTTTAATGTATCATCAAGCCAGTCAGTAGTTGGGATCTTGTGAATTTTGGTCGCATTCATTCCAGTATGTCGCAAACTTTCTATTAAAAAGTGGAATATGGATCGATATTATATTAGCAAAGGTATAATATCAAATAACTGTATAGATACATTTGAAGATATAATATCAAATAACCAAAAATTTGAAGATATAATAACTTGAATATTAATTACTGGAAAATATATTTAAAGACATTTCAATTTAATCAAGCCATAAAAAAGACGCAAATAATTACGAATCACCCTTATATCATATATCAATAATTATAGTCCTTTTCTAGATTATTTAGACCACGTCCATTGAAATTTTAGGAAAAACACCGGTTTACCAAAAAGCAATTTCATTTAAATAAAACTAGTATCCAAAATGTTATCTAAATTTATTGTTTATCAAATAATTTTTTTAACGTATGTTACGGGGAAGTTATACTGAATTGATTTCTATTTTTTGGTGGACATTTTTTAGCAACACGTAAAAACGATGGACAATAACACATTCGTTATAGAAGGGTTTTTGTTAAATTGAAATACCATTTAATATATTTAGTTTTGTACGCGAAAAGGGCACCCGTGTTTTTTATTAAATATTTCAATATTCACTGTCATTCAGTCAATTTAAACTCATCTAAATGCACATGGATATTAAAAAAATAATTACTCGAAAAAAGAAATAAATCTATTTAACTTAAGTGCATGATTTCATATTATAATAATTCGTAGCTAAATTTAATAAATTTTAGAATATAACTATATAAGCGATAATGCTACATTTACATTTTATAACTAAATTTAACTTTTTATAAGGAAAGGAAAACAATTAAGCATTAACATGAAGTGAATATTTTTTAATGATTATAATAAAAACACCACAATGTACACATACAGTCACATAAACCGTTACAAAATACATATAATAAAAACCAAATCAATGTTGTCAATAAAAGTTATTAATTGTACAATATTATATGCAGTAAACATGATTTGTCAACGGCATGAACAATTAGCCAACAGTAACTGTGCAAAATAAATTTAAAAAAAATTAGGATAAAAGCAGCAACCTGAAATTAAAATTTATAAAAGTAAAGATCAATATAGAAAAAACCCAATAAAATAGCACACGATTGTGAAAGATTTAATGTATCTACATAACAATATCACAAAATTGATATAAGTTACTAATTCAGTAAACTGAACTTAGTAGTGTAAAGTTTTTACACTTTGACAATAAAATATAAAAATATAGCCGTGAAAAAGAATATAATAATTAAACATCTATAAAGCACCAAATTATAGAAAAATCTTACTAGACACGAGGTAGGTATATGTACATGAGAGATGGCGAGGTACATGAGAGATGACTGTTCGCAATCAAACAACAATAAGTATGTGTTTCATTATTCGTTTTCAAAAAAGATAATTCAATAATTGTAAATAGAAAATTCTGAGAGTAGTTAATCCAATACTCAATATAAAAAACATTAAAAAATGTTATAAGATAATAATTAAAATTTATTATAAAATATAATAAACCAATTACCACTTAGCGTAACTTATATCGAAACTATAATTAGTAAGATTTATAGCACATTTAATATTTTTTTCATTCAAATTGTATGTCAAAATTGAGTATGCAAATATATGATCTATAAAGCACATACCATTTTTAAATTTAATGATTGAAACGAAATTTTAAAATAATTACGCCATAGGCTATATCGCTTTTAATCTCTTAAAGATATTAATAAATAACTTAACCGAAAACTAAATATTTAATTAATATAAAACTGTCACGAAATATCTTACGTCAAAGGCGACAAGATCATTGTGTTCTACATCTACTTGTAAACATTATAACGTATTCTTAAAAAAAAATTAAAGCAATTTTAAATAACTTAAGTTCAGCCATATTGTTTTGTCGAAACAGATAACAGGACAGAGAGATGCCTCCCACCATATCCACTGGGAAAAACCTCAGTGACAAATCGTTTACTGAAAGGCTAGGTTCTTTTTAGGAAATAAGTAATGTTAAACAATAATTGACGAATGATAATTATTATTATTACTTTGAATAATTCAAAGATGCAAATAATGCAAGCCTATTAGCAGGGGCACTAAATTAACCAACTATTCTATAGTATTGCTTATCTGTCAAAAACAGCCAACTTAGATAGTTATTTAATTATATAATAATATATCATATTATTTAAAGGTTTAAAACGTCTACTATTTACCATCGATTTGTCCCGAGGGTCTCCCCAGTGGAGATGAAGAGGAGTACCGCACAGCTAAACCGTTCTGAAAAGGCAACTTAAATATTGCACAGACTCAATTTATAGCTTTTTAGGATTTTTGGTATAGAAAAATTTGAAAAAATATATATTACGATGTTATAATTACAAAAAAATGTATCCGATTTAAATCGAAAAAATAGTACGAATGCGCCAACAAATACCCGTAAACAATGTCAGTTATGACGAAAGACCTTCCGACGAAAAAGGTTTGTTTAGTCATAAAAGCGCCTGTTTAGTCATAAATTGAACTAATGGATTATGCTGAAGTATAATGGATTGGTCAATTAGGCAAATTTATAGTCGAACACTTAACGTTATGGCCAAATGCATGCATTTCTGATCAAATACTTCCGGGTTTATGGCAAATGCGCCCGTCAATAGTCAAATACGCGTGGAGATATGGTCAAATATCTTTAGTTTTTTGGTAAAGATAATAAAAATGTATAAAAACGAAATGTTCAGTCATGGTGCAAGCATACAAATTATAAAAACGTAAGTAATAATTAAAAATCAAATTTTACAAGAATCACTAAACTAAAAATTTCGATATTATCATGGTAGAAAATAAAATAAACCAAGCAAATAAAAAGTGGTAAAATTTTCGTCCCAATATTCCTAGTTGATAGGGCCTCTTCACCGAGCCATCTGCAAAACGAAGTAAATAATGAAATTTAGGTTAGTTGACAATCTTTCTAAATATGGTTCAACATTTATTAATAAATATTTTACAAGATTATATATATAGGCCTACAAATATTATATAAATTAATGTACATGTTATGTAATTTAAAATGTATGATTGAAATAAAAGGAACCTTAATTTAGATGAAATATTCCGTTTATAAATACTAAAATCTAAAACACTTTTATATACTGGCGTTAAATAATTTTTTAAATAAAAATATAAACATAAACTTATACTCATATAAGCGCTCAAAATGATAAACAAAATGTAAAATTATCAAATAATATATTAAACATTAAAAAAATTGTACCAACTTATCTCAGCAAATTGATTTTGCCTTACACATTTGGTTTATAGTAAAAAAGGCTATATTTGTAACTAAGAAATAATCAGTGGCATATTTATTAATGCATCACGTTTCGTACCCTAACATGACAATTGCACAATCGATAAAAAAATCCAGTTTCCTGAGACAAACAACTGTTTAATCGGTAAAATAGATTGTTAACAATTATGGTTAACGAACAAATGTCAGATATTTAATCGAATGATAGAAATAGCTTTATTATGTTATTCATGGTTCATTAGTTATATATAACAGGGTGTCAAAGTGTTGATATCTTCTTTTTGATATCTTCAATTTAAAAGTAAATAAATCAAAGTGATATTTATTCAATTATTATTTTAATATGCTTTCATTCAAATAATAAAATAACAAAGCACACATCAACTAGCAAGTTTAATTCTCACTTCTGACATTTAAAGAAGCCGCAGTTGCTTGAATATACGGCGATACCTGAAAGATATTAGAAAAAAATCACAAATCACAAGCCAACAACCAGACAAGTCAAAACAAAGTATTTGCAACTGCAGTATGTAGCTTAATTTAATTATCTATTCGAGTTTATTCTACTATATTTCTCCGGAGCCTTTTATTTCTGTAGAAAGGAACATTGTGAATAATGTAAACAGACAGCTATCCATGTTGCACTGAGAACATTACAAATAGGTACCAACCTATAAGTGACATTAGCAATTGTAAGACAACTAAAAAATAAATACCTACTCAAAGTATTTATAATTGACGTTTGTCTTTTTAACCACGTCAAGAATGTATATAGTAGGCCTAACTCACTTAATAGAACTGCTGTTAGTAAAAAATGGAAAAGCTGATATTTTCAGTATCTATATACAATGTATAGGTATACATACACAACTCAAGTGACAAGCCGATCTGCATGCTTCTTATTTAATCACTTCATAATGTTACGTTAAACTTAAAACATAAAAAATTGATTTAACAACACATTATATTGATATACTGCAACTCAATGTAAATAACATATAAAAATGTATTTAAAAATGAAATTTAGCTTAAAATAAAATTAAAAGATCTTTAAAATGTTGGTATAATTTCAAATTTCCTGACGGTGTTTAGTATACGTATATGTTTATATTATTATTTATAAATATATTTAACGCAAGTATATAAAGTCTTTTTTGTATTTATATATACGAAATATTTAATCTAAATTAAGGCCCCTTTCATTTCAATCATAGATTTATAATTCCATAACATTAACTTATATAATATCTGTATGATATGATCTTGTAGAATATTTATTAAAAAATGTTGAACCATATTTAGAAAGATTGTGAACTAACCTAAATTTCATTATTTAGTTCGTATATTATTAAATGAGATAAAAAAGATAATGGATAATAAATTTGTAATTTCAGTATTTTTGTGTAGCATATCTTTGAAATCAAAGAGTTAGTCAAAATTAAAATACTTTCGATTAAAATAAACTGTTGTTAGCAATCCTTGCATGTAATGAATGTATCAAATACCAAAAAGTATTTAAAATCTATATTAATATTGATATGTTTAAAACAACTGTATGGTAAATAAAAGGTATAAAATAGACCGACTAAATTAAAAACGTTATAAAAGTTTAATATTATGACCTTTGCTATGACGTACTAGTAATATTATTAAAAGTCTCTTTTTTCATAAAGATAAACCAAACCGCCGAAAGCAGCAAAAACTATAAAATAAAATAACTGATTATTAAGAATTTTAAAGCAACTTATTCTGCTTCACCTCTTCCAGTCCAGAGAGGCGAATTTCCATGTGTTCAAGGGTTGTTTCAAGCTGTGCAGTAAACTTCCTTATCGAATGAACAAGAAGATCAAATTCCTGTAACAAAAAAGTCCCAGCTTTAGTTACAGTATTGACAATAGTACGAATAATGAAAAGAAAATTAGTTTAACATACTTTTTGAGTAGCAAAGCTTGCTTTTGTTAACTTGAGCTCTGTAGCATGATTTCGTAAAGTGTTTTCAATAATCGTCAGCCTACTATCAATTGCATCTAATGACATACTAATCATATAGCTGAAATTAAAAGAGATACTGGACAATATTATATAAAAAGAAGTTTAAAATATACATGTTCAACATAATCTAACAACATTGTAAAACTTGGAAATTTCGACTAAAAACAGAAAAATTGTTATAAACATTATTAAATACAATAAAGATTTACTAATTTATGTTTATTGTGTAGATACTGTGTGAACTAAAGTTATATAATAAATAACGACTCTATATATACAGATGATTATATGTCATTATACGAGGAGACACATTGGCAATTCAAGACATTCACTGAGAATAATATACTGTTATATACAATATATATATATATATATAACCTACAATTATCAAATAGACAGTAAGTTAATGTATACCAGATGTTTGGTATGATATAATAAAGGACAATTACGTTTTTGACTATGTATCGTATATATATATATATTTCCGAATAGACATTTCAGATAGAACCAATAAAATAAATATAATAGTAACATAGTATTGTACCCTTACAGTGGTATAGTGGTTTCCTTTATTAATTTTTGTCATTATTACCGTTTCTATTTTCTTAGGTCCTTATTTAATCTTTATTGAAGAAAATTGGATGAGAAAAAATATAATACATTTAGCACAAAAATAAATGTACTATCATTAACTAAAATATAGAAACTCAAAGAAGCTCTTTCTAATATTAAAACTTAACGTATATATCGCACATTTAAACGCTATTTTGTGTTTGAAAGATTTTGTAGTATGGATCGATATATATTAAAAAACATCTACCCTTGAAAAGAGATGTCGTTTATCAAGAAAATTACCGATATTAATTATATATTTTAATACCTGCAGATATATATAAAACAAAATATAAAATTGAACAGATAATAAGTACAAAAGTAAACAATGTGATATGAATAAGTCATTAATTTTATTTGCATTAATTGAGGCAATCTTTACAAATAACATTAAATTGCATACAGTGACAAATATCAACCCACAAAAGACATATAATAACATTTTCATCTAGATATGAAAAACTGTTTAGTATTTCAATCATTCCAATATCATTTCAAAAAGGTAATACATTTTTATATAAGCGAATATAATATAATATAAAATAAGCGAATAAAAGTGAATGTGTGCACATGCAGAATATACTTAGCTTAAATAATTACAAATGTGAAATAGTCTACACGATGCTACATAATATAAAAAAACTTAAACTTTTGACAAATTTGTAGTTGGGTATATTAAATACAGGTTAAAAGTTTCGTTTTAATTTTGTAAAAAAATCTTTATAAATAATAATAATTGTAAGCCAAAACATATACCAGAAAAAAAGTATATAAGTCAACTATATTGTAAAAGTAATAATTCAGTTGACAAAAAAGGTAATAACATGAAAATCATTAATAAAACCATTAATAAAAACTCTTAAAAAATATTTTTATTCGTCTAGCTCAATTTTTC
Organism: Coelogynopora nodosa; assembly: GCA_034780555.1. Taxonomy (NCBI): domain Eukaryota; kingdom Metazoa; phylum Platyhelminthes; order Proseriata; family Coelogynoporidae; genus Coelogynopora; species Coelogynopora nodosa. The sequence continues at coordinate 30,599 of JAUZND010078102.1, read as the reverse complement.
TCTTATAAAAAAGTCAAATCATCATCAGAAAAAACATACACATTTTCAAAATACATTATACATGTAGAGTCGCCCATTTAAAAAAGTATATTGATGGCTTTTTGTGTAAAATATGTTTTCGTTAAATATAAAAATACATAAGTACAATGTAAATAATGCAAAAATATGTTAAAAAATATTGCCATTTTATTAAAAAAAATCGGTGGTTACCAATCATCTTAAAATACAAACAATGTAGATATTTAAGTAAATCAATTTATAAATCGATTAGTATTATACATGCATAATTGGAAGGGTTGTCACGGCCTCGGCACGTACAATTCATACAGTTTATGGAATTATAAACAATGGCACAGTTGAGTAATACACAAAACATTTAGCATTTAAAAAAAATGTATACTACATTTACGACTAAACGATAGAAAATAGTGAGTCAACGCATAAGTAAATCAAGTCAAATAATCGAAAACAAGAAACCGGCACAGAAGTAAATCAATGCAATTATTTAGTTAAGAATAAAATATACTGTTTACAAACGTTGGCGACAAATGAGAATTCCTTGAACGAATACTTCCTAACAAAAAAGTTTTATGAAGTAAACCAGAAACAAAAATAAATTCAAAAACATTTTATAGCTTTACTTCAGCATTCTTCTTAACTCTTCCAGTAAATATATTTTATTCAGTTAATAGTTAAAGAAAGACGCTGATAGTTCTTTTAGCCGCCTAAATATCACCAGATATTCATAATATACCGTTTAATTCTTCCTATTTAATTCCATTTGCAGTAACAATAATTTAAAAACCTTATCACTTTTTCTAACTTGAATTAACATTGCATACATTATTTAATTGTTTCGTTCTAGGAATTTCTCATTATAATTACAATTGCATCATAAAATAAAGTAAGCATCGAAATACAAAGGAGATGTGTAATACTATTCATTTGGAATGTATCATTTAAAATGCACACTATAAACATGATCGTATTATGGCTGATTGTAGTTTTAATATAGAATTCAATTTGTATAATATAGAAAAGAATGTCTAAAAGTGTGACCTCTAAAAAATATCAATGTAATAAAGTGTCTATCAAATACTAAATGATTGGTTGTTCTATAGCAAAAGTACAAAGTTCGCAAGAAAAAAATACATACATTCTTTTTTCCACACCTAATGTTCTAATAATAACAACATAGACCCATTTATACGTTGCGTGGGCTTATCTGACGTTGTTTGAAACAAATTAGGCATCTTTATTCAATCTACTCGGGACCTCTATTTTTCATCTGAGAATTGGAGGAACTCTCAATGCTAGGGTCAATCGGTGCAATCTTTTGCATGCAAGATAGAATGCTGAAATATGTAAGTGTAGCCATCAAACGATTGGTTGCAGGTGTCACAATGAACCGTCACGCTAGTCAAACATTCGCGTGACAAATCAAGAGTGGAGGAATTTTCCAAAAAATCAATTTCTACCATTACATCATCAATAAAAGCTTGAGAAGATACTTTGTCCAATTCGAAATGTTTAGGAACATTTTCAAATGCCTAAAATAAATTAATGGAATATTAAAGTAATCATTTAAATTAAAATTAAAAAGGAATTTAGAAGTATTAAAAATATTATTTTACAATCCACTTTTGATTAATTAAGCTCAATGAATATCAATGTAAAAAATAATTAAATTTTAACGATAAAATGTTTTTAAATAGCATTCTTCTCCATGTTACCCGTGAAAACTATTTCTCATTTTAATTTGTCCTCTGAAATATTATATTTATTTCAATAATATATATATGCATAGCATCATATTTATAAATTGTAATTTATATTTAATCGAAACAGAAATCAGTTTCTTTGGATAAAATAAAAAATAAACTATAAAACAACAATTAAATTATAAATTGATCAGTATTATCAGCTGTTCCTACATATATATAAAAGTATATATATATCAACTGATTTTGTAAAATAAGAAAACATTTGATCAATTTAATCGATTAATTAAATTTACAATAAAATATTAATTTGTAAGTAGGTAGTGGCTCTATAAAGACGTGATGATCAACCAAATCACTTTTTTTATTTGTTACTTATACTAAATATACTTAAATCTTTAGAATATTTTTATGCCGAGTATAATAAATGTAGTAATTGAATGAGTATAGCCATAGGCCGGTTCAATATACATTTTAATTATATGTTTGCAGTTTTGGACAGATCTCCAAAATATAAGTAGCTATCCCCTATTTTACGCAAAACTCTATGAACATTCAAGGAGTTTGTTTAAACCAAGGAAATCTATGAAAGCTCAATTATCCACTTATACCAGCTAAGGCCGATGTTTCATTTACGCTACTTTTCTAGCCTACACTATTTGACATTGTAATTGCTTATTTTCTAGGTTATTGTTGAATAGTTTTTTACAGTCAGTAATGAAAAACAAAAAATAAAAATTATATACAGTTTTATTTGCATTACAAAGTTAAAAAATATATTACAAATGTAATAATAACATTAAATTAAGAGTATTATAATATCAATAATTATAAGAAATGTACATATTGTATTACATATAATACAAATGACATATTATATATAATATGTATAAATCATTCGGAATACAAGCAAAAAAGGGCTTTACAGATGACAACTAAAATAGTCAAATATAATATATAAATTTAAAACAAGCAATTAAATTACAGCTCTAAAGAAATTACATATCGTAATAAAAGAGTAACATATCAATTTGGTACAGTTTTGGAATAAAAAAATGGATGAGTTATTAAAACGAAATGAGATACTTATATGATTATGTTCAGATTTTATTTGTACAGTTTTGGAATAAAAAGTGGATGAGTTATTAAAAGGGAAGTTTATTTGGAAATCGGATTTATTTACATGATCTGAAGTTTTTATTTTTTATTTTTAGAAATTTGCGTTGCCGAGGCTGATTTTTTTTTCATGGGTCGAGGTGTGATTTTTTTAAAGTCAACGGCTAAGGTCATGTGATTGAGATTTTAATTTTGTTGATACCATGATTTAACGAGAGCAAGTAAATTTATAAACTGTGAAAAAAGATAAAGCTTAGAATCCTTTAAAAGGTGAGAAAAATTGGAGATATTAACTAACTTATTATCTAAACTAACAAAAACGTTTAATTTTTTGTCAACGGAAACAGAAGCATTAATTAATGGAATATTTTCACAAAAAGTAATGAGACAAAACGTTAAAAGATCATTGTTCGAAATCGGTAAATGGATAAAATTGCTTGGAGTAGTTTTACAAGAAGTATACTTATGCAAAATTTCATCGAGGTTAGTTACTTTGTCTTTTTCAAGAAATAAATTGGCAAATTCTTCCAATCGAAATGATTCTTGCTTCAGACGATTACTGGACGTTGCTTGTCCACTTTTACTTGGAGTTGGCTCAGAGCTGAGGTAGGCCGGCAAGTTTGGAAATTGTGTTGGAACTGCTCTGGGTTTAAGAATTCTATAAATTTAAAATGCAGAGAATACGTTCTTTAGTTTTTAGACAATAAACAGTGCTAAGGAAATTGGATTAAATGAGGTCTGCATTATATATTTTAATCTATCAGGATGAACATCAAAGATAGTATACATTACATTTAATGTACCGATTTTTTTTATAGGTACGATATTTAATCAAAATATATAAATTGTAGTTTAATGATTTACTATATATACCAAAGTTATTAATAGCATTATAACACCTACAAAAGATAATTTCACAAGTAAATATACACCAGTAAACACTAACTGCATTGTTGATATTGTTTGATTTACTTATCAAACCAATAAATAAATAATTGCATCTTCTAGCACAATTAAACTGTGTATTAATTAGAAAACTATATTGTTTTTCTTATAGGATATAGGTATAATGCTTTCATATGTTACATAATTAACTTTCATATGGAATCAATTGTTAAATTTATTTCATGAAAAAAAATCAATTTCGTTTATGTATAATATTCAGATATAACATTTATATAATGAAAAAATACAGGGGGCAGTCTGCCAAATAAGAGGGAGTCATTCGAACCGTCTGACCCTTAACTGGTGACGCCCATGTATTATATTAATATAATAGTATTAAAAAAATTAAATAGTTACCTTAATTTTTTCGTTGAGCTAAGTTGTGAAGAACGGAAGCTGTTGCTATCGGAACGTTCTTTCTCGTAGTCATTTGGAAGAAAATGTAAATTACACAAACGGGAATATTTTGTAGGTACAAAATTATCTCTGCGGATTTTGCGACACCACTGCTTCAAACGTTTGGCATTATTCAATGGAAATGTATGATATGACAACGTAAAAGTAGTTGATTTATTGGAATCATATCCACTTTTGCATCCAAATGCACAACATTTAAATCCCATTTATCAAATAAAGGTATAAAATAAATAAATGTTTTTCTGATATAAGTCACAAATAAAAAATTAACGATACCCAGTTCTATATAACTTAAAGAGAAACACACAGCACACAGCACCAGCTAAATGTGAAACAAACAGTATTTATAACGTCTTTGTATACAATATATTATAAGAAAAATGAGTGTTCCATATAATACCTCTTTGTTAAAAAAAACCCTTATAAATGTGACCGCTAGGTCAAACAGTCAAACCCAATCCCGTACTTTGACTCACATATTTTGGCAAAACGAAATTTTCAGCCTTAGTTGGTATAGGTGATTTGAGATATTTTCTTCAGCTTTCCTTCCAGGGGACATATGCACGCAGGGTTAGATTTGTAGATGTCTACGATTAGATTAGAACTCTTGCTGTTGATATGCAGGCAAATTAGATTTGCTATATTCGACTAGTAAATTATTTCAATGGTAATGGTAGGAGTTTAGAATTCTACGTTTGGTATGCACACGTAATATTTAGGCGCAGTAAACCAATTAGAGTTGTATGAAAATATTTAGTGTGCTTAGGGCAATATAACTTTTGTATCGAGCTCATTTATTTTATGTGATAATGGTTGATTTTCTTAATTTGGATGACTTATAGAAAGGAGAACTCAACAAATATATATATATATAATTATTAGATCCTCTTAATGGTTCATTATCTGATTAGGATGTTTACAAAGAAATTTCGACTCCACCCGCCAGTAATTCGTCAAGACTTTAGTTTAGGGTTGCCTAATTTCATCTGAAATACAAATATGTGCCACTCTACCATATTTAGCAACAAACGAGTTTCAAAATACAATCGACGATACTTTGAACATTTATCAAAGCAATGTGTCACGTTCAGTTCATGATGTAGTTGATACTTTATCTGCACACATAAGTGAATATGTACATTTTTCAAATACGCCTGATGGTTTCCGAGCAATCAATATTAATTGTTATGCCTTGAAAAATAATTGTCCAAATGTGTGCGGTTTTATTTCTAGATTTTTTACTACCATCTCAATTTATTTGTTATTTGAAGTTAGACATAATGCAATTATACAAACTATGAGGTAAACATTCAGGCAGATATACATAATTAAACGCAAATCTTACATACACCTGTTTATTATAATAAAATGAGGAAGGAATACATTATAGGGTAACACTATAATAATTCATGAGACATTACTCATACAAACACAGGGCCGGGGAGAGAGAGAAGGCTGTCTGGCAGCCAGTAGCACAGAGAACCCTGTAAGCATCGATCGGGAACAAACAATAGCTACCTGCTTACTTATCTCCCCATAACAATGCGCTTCAATAAAAATATTTATATGCGACTGTCTATTCAATTATTTTCATATCATCTATGACTATACACATACGTGACACCGGGCTAAAATGTTAAATCATACAGCTTTGCAGTGAGCCATGGACAAATCAAAAGGCCTCACTGAATAAAACTATCACTGTTAGATTTGTAGAAATCTACGCTTAGAATTCCACAACTAGATTTGTTGCGTGCATATCAAGCATTAGTTAAGGCCGCCCCACACTAATTGTGGTTTAGACGTTTTAGAACTTTAATGGTTAGAAGTTTACAAATCTAAAGTTTGCCTGCATACAGCCCCAGGTGCTATTACATAGATTTCCTTGGTTAAACTAGGCCTATATTTGTGAAAAGGAAAAAAACATATCGATTAAATCTACCTGTGACCTCCTAAATTGCATAGGCGTCTGATACCAATAAGTGGGCTCCACCAAAATCCCACTGTTGTTGTTCATTTTATCTTGTATGGGCGGAGAGGGGTTGCATGCTTGAACACCCATCCCTTCGGTTCTCCCTAATGACGAAATTTGGAAAACACGCTGTTGATTGATTGAGCTAACCAAGGGTAGGCCTACTTCCCGGCTTGCTAATGCTGCGGAGAGAGTAAAGGATGAATTACAGCGAAAGTGTTCGTATGATTTGCAGATATCAGGCTAAACAAGCTAATGAAGTTGTCAAAATTTATGAAAATTATTTCAAGTAGAAATCGATATTTAAGCATTTCTGTTATTACCGTTAATTTATTGGAAACATATATAAGACATTTTGTATTATACATATATACTGAATTTCTACGAATATATTTAAGTAGTTATATGTATTTTAAATAATGCTTAAAATAACAAAATATATAGAAAATATGTTTATAAATTAATACTGTGATAATTATAGCCTATGACAGAATAATAATATAAAACAATTGATAAAATAAATCCAAATGATGCGTTTAGTCGACATAGTATCCACATCATTAATTTGTTTAAATTGAAACAAAATAAACATAGAAATGGCACAAAATCCACTGTTTTCTATTATAACATCACAGTAAATTTGTTTTATCAAAAGCCAGTCAGTGTAATCCAATCGATCCAGTATAGTCATATATTTGTGATTTTTAAAATTAAGTATTTTCAATATTGATGATTTTTTATGAAATTCTACATGAACTTTGTTACTAATAGTATATTATATATCAATGCATATTACATATCATTATATTATTTAAATTTGTTTTAAATTAGTCAAATAATAATTAGTAGCATGTATGCAACATAGTGAGGTATCGACAAGCTCACCAGCTGCACCAGATGGAAACTGATCATTTGGATAACAATCAGGAGACAAATATCTATTCTCCTTTGGTTGAGATGAGCTCTGTGGCGAAGGATACGCATCGTAAGGCGTATATGGACGTTCTCCCTTACGAGGTGGTTGTTTCTTCTTGCGTTCGACCGCCTGGATCACTGTCTGCGGATCGATACCACCTCGATCATGGTGACACTCAAAATCGAGAAGGTACTTGACATACTGTTTGCGCATAGAACGTGAAACTCCCGAGGAATAGATGCTATTGATCGATTGGCATATCTGTTTCCAACATTTGCCTTGGACAACTTTCGCTAGGCCACCTCGCTTACGAACAGCCAAATAGAACAGGTAGAGGTCTATTTCCCTCCGTTGTAAAATTGGCAACTTAAAAAGATTACCTTTGCCAATCTTCTGCATAAAGATCAAATATTGCTCAACCCAAGGACGTCGCTCATGTTCATCGCCCATTTTAAAGAGTTTATCCAAATTGCTGCCAGAGCTGACCAGGTTAGAAACTTCCGCTTCATTCGATGTATAGGAATGATTGATTCGATCATTGAAACAAGTTGAATTGCTGTTCTGAGAGATGGGGCTTACTTTCTTGCTGACCGAGTCATCTGTATTAACTGCCGACTGAAAGAAAGTGGTTAAATATGGGTTGTGCTAGCTACGTTAAACTCGTGTAAAAACCCGTGAAGAATCTACCTTTTTCGTTATGTGGTCATTTATGCCGACCATTTGATGTCCAGTCATGTCCGCGGGCATAAATGGCCTTTTAGTAACTTTGTCTGTAGAATCGGCATGGTCTAAAACAATAGTATAAGTTCATAGTGTGATTATGGCATCAAGTACAACATATTATCTAATAGGGAATTGTAATTAATTTATATTTATCATCGACACAAATTATTCTCGGTATAAATCTCTATAATGGGCGCTATATAGTTCAACGAAACTTCGACGTGATAGCCTAACAAGTTAACTGTTCCATTGAAAACATGTATGTAACTACTTACTTGATGTATTAGTGACAGGTTGGCCATAATGAATAGTGGAACAAGAGCCGGACTGCTGGACGCTTTCTCCGGATAGAGGCCAGTTAGAACGTTCCTCATCACAAGATATTATATTCGAGTTCTGCTGCATCACTATACGAAAGAATTTCGGAAGAAAGAAACGGTTATAAAGGGTCTCTTCTATCCGTGCAGTATAGAAAACAACATGTTTATTTACATTACAACGTATGAAATACGAGTGGCTTATAGTTGAGTTCGCTTTATACACACTAGAAGCAACATACAAGGAAAGGGGGTGGGGCAAATTGTTCCACAAGTGTTTGATCACTTACTATAATTCAAACTTGAATAAGGCTATCATTTTTAAATTTTAGTACCTGCCGAATTATTATTGCACTTTCGATTCGCATATACAATATTTAATAGAATACAGGCTACTCTAGAACATAACGAAATAATTTATCTAAAATTAGCACTTTTGACATTTTAAAAATGTTGACGGTATACCACAAAACTAAAAGTTTTAAGCTGAAAATTTTATTAAACACTTTAACATCCTAATAACCGTTCTCCAAATTAATTTGTTTGGCCTTTACCGAAAATGTATATGACGTTATAACTTATAAATGATCAAAAAAGGCTAACAACTTTTTTCACATTATTTACCCCCTAATCTAATGATTAAAACAATATCAAAACATATTCGTATGACAAGATAAGAAAACGAATAATATATAACAACTTGTAGATAATATTTGACTGTGTAGAATGATGGTGGTCAAATCTACCCCCCTCCTGCTAAATAGTCTTCCAAAAGCGCCTGGTTCAAATGTGGGTATAGCCTATTCCTTAATTCCCTATAAATAGCAAGGTTCAGTGTTATTTACCTATATATATGTATATTATTATTTAAAATGCGGATTAAATTGATAGTCTTTAAAATTGAATTATTAAAATGCACTGTTCTGCTTTTTCTAATCATTGGAGAATAAAGATTCTGCACTTTTATTTAAAAATACCGTATTGTATATTAGTAAATAATAGTATACTGATCTGCGTTAGTTAATGTTAAAGTCTAACATAATAATAATAAAAACAATTATATACTCAGAAATTATCGATAATATAAAATTGTCTAATTTTAAGCCCTAATTCATATTAAGTTTAAGATCCCCAGAAATCCGGATTAATTGAACTCAACCGAACTCAAAATAAAATAAAAAAGAACTTCGGGAAAATTTTATGTCAAACATTTAAACTACAGAGAAAGAATTAAACATAAATTCAAATAAAAAGTCATCAAGAATTTAACATTACATAAACGTTACGTTTACCGTTTTGCTTTTAAATAAAAAAATAATTGAATTGCAAACAATTTGTATTTTTCAAAAATATTATTTTACATAACTAATAATTGATACTCACATAAGTTAATTCACATAAATATATGTTAAATAAGGAATGAATACGTAACTTCATTATGTTTACAAAAATACATTATATTAGAATATGCTACATTTTAGAGTTATTATGCTAATCAGCACTTATTCTCCTACAATTAAGTTTAACCTTGGAACTGCCCAAAGGTAGTATAAAAGGTGAAGACGTACCCCAGAAGTATAAAAATATACTTTAAAAAATACACAAACTCCACTGGGGGTACACATGTACCCATTTTGGTACTTCACGTTGTATTTTATTTGTCCATTAAACATTAGTTATAATACTTTTATGCCGAAAGATGCATAATAAATTATATCCTAACTCCCAAATCTATGGAAATGTTGTGCATTACTCGAAACAACAGAGCAGAGTAATAACGATGATATTGTGATGAACAATAATTATCTAAAAATGTTTGACAGTATTAAATAACATGTTATGAAAAATGTTTGGGTTGTACGAAGGCTAAATATGTAGGACCGTCACACATATATATTACACTACAGAGCATAGCAGTTTTATGCAATGTTCATAATTTTAATATCACAAGAAACGTATTTAAAAAAGATTTTTTTTGTTAGTTTCCTAATTTATCATAATAGTATTTAGTATCGTACATAACATTTGACACATTCTTGTTATATTTTATAAAATGAGCACACTTTTACAAAATTATATAAATCACGATCGGTATATTTCGCCAACCTATAAAATTGCTAAAAATAGTAATGAACAAAAAACTCTACATTTTCTAATTTCAACACAAATCTTTCCTAATCAGTTAAAATAAAAATATTAGGACCAAATTTCAATTTGAACATGGTTAGCTAGTTCGGGGGAATAGAAACCCGTCCCTTTAAATCGGAGAAACCCACAAAATACATGTAACTTCTAACGTAAGGTAAGGTTTGTTTAAAGCAACAGCATAACTATTAGAATGAAGTAAGAAAGAATGTGTCATAAATTAATGCTTTTTCAAACAGAATATAACTGCCTATCCGTGCCGTATAGAAAATAAAGAATGTTAAATAATTAAAGAAGATTTTATTGTTTGAAATAAATCATAACATGTATAATAAAAAAATACACAATAACTAGGAGTAATCAAACACAAGGTTTTAGTACTATGATAAAAACAACAACAAACTGCTTTACATAAGTTGAAATAAACAAATTAAAAACTATTAAAATATAGCTTCTGCTTACTAATCTAATAATCCAAATAAGCCATGTACATTGTCATAATAATTAATATAGTATCAAACTAGTTGAAAAACAGTCAGCATTATAGCCATATATACTCGAACATGCAGAAAAGCATAACAAAAGCAATGTGACCTTTCGACAATATTAACCGCATAAATATTATGAAATAGGACCTTAGTGATGATTAAATAACAAGCAGGGACAATTAATAAAAATAATTATAAACTACATTTTTAAACGAAAGCAATAATTCAATAAATAAAACAGTAGTCCTACTATAAGCGATAGTCGTAAGTAATATAAATTACAAAGCGCGGTTACTACTAAATAAATGAGCGGAGAGTGAACTGAACACTATAAATTATGGGGAAAAAGTATTCGAATTCGTCTGTTAAACTTTTATGTTGTGTTCCTTAGTTATTAAATTAGAAAATTTTATGCCTAGAAAATAAACGTCAAAAAACTGAAATTTTGAGTAAGTGCACTTTCATCACTTAGTAATTGCGAAAATGTGAATTTTATTGATTGTAGTTAAAAAAGACTACGTTATGATTGGATTTTCTGACTTATATTTAAATATTTAAAAAAAATACTAACATCTTTTAAATTAAGTGTTCAAGTTCAACCCGATACTCGCTGAATAAGTTAAAATAGATAGTTGTTGAAAGGATTACATTTATAAAATTAATTTATTTTACAAATATGTATCATAATTATGGAATAATAATGCAAAGAAGTATATAACACCAATTATGTAAAATACCTTGTTGAATAAAACAAATTAAGAAAACTTTATACGAATAGCAAATTCATAATATCCATGATAAATGAACTGTTCAGGATATTTGTTAGAGTTAAAATTATAACATATATTGGTACACTTATGCATTCAGCTACAAGAGAGTGGGCCCTAGTTTTATATGCTAGTGGTTTTTAAATGGGACAAGCAATTTAAATTATTTGTAGCAAGTTACGTAAGACCTCAGTTGTGTGAACATGGTTGGATCTGTCTCAACTACAAATACAGACGCACTAGATCGACGCAGTTGTTCGTTGACATGCGTCATGGTGTGACTTTTTAAACCAGTCATACTTTTATACGATTTCTTACAAATACTACATTGATGCGGTCGCAAGTCAGAGTGCACAAGTTTATGGACTTTTAGATGACTAAAAAAGGCAAAAGCTTTCCGACAAATAGGGCAAGTATACCGCTTTAAACTCATTATTGGATTTAATTTATGACGAATTGACGATACTTTTTGTACAACAATATGTTGGTCACTCTTTTCCAAAATCCCAAATGCCTCATGACTTGCTAATCGATCAAAAATGTTACGTTTGTAAGAATTAAATGAACATTGAAGGGAAGCGATATTTTGGTCTATATCTGCAATCGTTTTAAGGGAAATTAATTGCTGTTCAATATCATGCAAAGGAGCATGTGTATACACATAAGTATGACCGTCAAATGTCTGATTGCAGATGTCACAATGAACCGTCATATCTGTCAACTTTTCATTGGTTGAATCTTGATTTGGGGAATTTTCGTTGAATGTCGATTTCGCATCAGACTGAGGAAATTCCTGATGCAGTTCGAAACATTCAAGATCGCGTGAGACAATTTCCACTATCTAAAATTGATTATGAAAACAAATATGCTTAAAAAAATTAGTTATCGGTCAAAATAGGTTAAGTTGTTTGAAAGGCATTGTAATTTGTTGTAGCAGCTCTGATTAAAAAGAACTGAAAACAACTACCTGGTTTTTTAATTAACAAAATTAGTAAAATATGACACAAAAGTCAAATTAGAGCTATTTGAAATATAAATGTGGTTGTATAGCACAATAATTTAATTTTTTAGATTATAATATTATATAAAAGTAGTATAGGAGGAGTGGATTCGGCCCCTTCCCCCTTTATTTTATTATTTGAAAGTGTATAAATAGTGAAGCTCTCACAGCTTAAATTCCCCCCGCTCCAAGCTTTTGCCATGAACGGTCGTATTTCTAAATAGTGCTCTATATTTATAAATGTACTGCAACATTATCACTACTTTGTTTAATGCTACTTTGCCACTACTTTTTTTAATACTATTTTGCTACTACTACTACATTTGGAATCAATTCAATTCGTAACTTATTTTTATGTAATGATGAATTCATTATTCAGAAATATTTCCGATATTTCAAACAGTGAGGACAGTCAAGAGGACGAAAATAGTGATATGTCAGAGGTGGAAGAGGAATAGGACATGAGCGAGAAAGAATCTATCAGGAGGATGATATTTTATCCTGGTGCAGGCTGGCATGACATTCCAACACCACCAACGCTACTAACAACCTTGTCAAATGTATCAACGTCCCGGCCTACTCTATTCATACAGTCTCTGCTTCATTATACGAATACTACTGTTATTCAGTTTGAGCAAAATATGTTAAATAAGTTTGATCAAAATATGTTGAATCAGTTTGAGCAAAATATGTTGAATTTTAACTCAACTCAGTATGCCTCAGCACAAATTATACACGACACATTCGTTGCAGCATCAGAGCTGGAGGAGATTGAATAATTGTGGGCCGCTCAGATGGATTCAGAGTCCAATTTTTTAGCATGGCTTTTATCCGAGCCATCTAATAAAGTATTAAACAATGATGTTATTGATTCTCCTCTCGACACAAGCAACGCGGAATCCGGACCAGATGTCATCGATCAATTGTGGGCTTCTCTCTATCCTGATGTGATTGATCCTCCCATAGAAACATTGCAGGATGTAAGCAATAACATTACCGACGAGGTGAACGCACGACAAATATATTTATTGATATGGTTTCAGAAGACTAGGAGACACCAGCTCGTACACGTAATATCGTTAACGATGGACAAATTCCATGCTCGTCACGTCAAATAACGACCGCTTTACCAACACCTATAGACATGTTTAAATGTGGACAATGCATTTCATATTTTAATTCTATCGAAATGCTGAAAAGGCATAGAATCGTATGTTAACCCGATGGACCATCCTCTTATTCCCGATAAGGTTTGTAATTGTATTTGCAGGAGAGTGCCACAATGTAGTCGACACGGGAGCACTCAATACATTCGGTTTAATCCTGATGTCGACGATATGCAACCGATTGATTTTTTCGAGGCTGCTGCTCTACTGATCGACTCTACGACAACTACTCTCCTATCGGCTTTAACTAGAGATGAGTGTAAAGTGCATTCGATCCTAGAGGTCAGAACCGTTCAGCTGGATTCAGACGATGAAGTAAACCAGCTGAAAAATCTAATGTTTTCCCTCGACGCGATTGTTTTAACTCCAAATTGTATTTCCAATATTATCAGCGGACTATTCGCTAAAGTGGAACATTTTGTTCAAGGTAGAAGTAACTAGACAATATTAGGCATCAATTATATCGATATGCGTAGGACCAAATACTTGTCAGCGCCTGACTATCGGGGTAAAGCAGATGGTGCAACACTTCCAAGTCGACTTAATAGCAAACAGGCTGTTCTCAACTTTAAAAATACAGGAGATAAATGCTTTAAGTATTCTGTCTGTCCTCGCATGTCTACTTTCCCTCGAATCATCGATATATACGTCAAAAGTACAATATTCACGAACCCAAAAACAACGGATGACGAAAACGAAATCCATCAGGTAAGAGTGCTCAGAGCTGCAGGCAAATCGTTATCGGAAACACCTGGAAAGGTGATTAATATATTAGAACTTAATGATTCAGCTCATTTCCTACTCATAGAAAATTTGAACCGATTACTAGGATGTCGCAAGAGAAAGGTCAATTCCAGCAGGGATCATTCAAACAAATTTTGTGAATGGTGTCTCCAACTTTTTACAACCGAAAAATGATGGATGATCATCGCGATTTGTATTACTCGGAGCAGGCAAACACACTTTTCCCGTCGAAAAACACATATGGAGTTCATTAATCTGGGATTATGTCAACGACTGCCCTATTTTGTGTATGCGGATATTGAGTGCACATTAAACAGGAATACTGTTGGAGATGTTGAACATAAACCGGTTGCTTTTGAAATTGTGCTCGTACCTCATTCCGAACTTAAAGCTACTCCACTAAATCTCGGCTACATACACTTTGTTGGTGATAGTTGTATAATTGATGCCATGCAAGTGCTCGAACAATGGGACAGAGACGTTTGGAACTTCAGTTTGTTATTTACAAAGATAATTCGTATCGAATCGACAAGGTTATTCGCACACGTGGACAAGGAAAAGATCGAGAAGCACTGGTCAAATGGAAAGGATATAAAGACAAGGAGTGGATACCTCATAAAAACATACTCGATGGAACGAAATGAAGACAGTTTTTACGTTCTACTAACAAGTAAAGTGGACTCGGCAAAATATCAAATTAATCTTAAAAATTCCATCACTTCAAATTAATATAAAAATATTAATCGTATAATGTAGTTGTATAAAATTGTAAAATAATAACACAAGATAATGCAATCGCACACACAATTGCAACCGTTCGTGGTAAGAGATCGAAGTAGAATGACTTTTATCTCCAAATTCGGTTTTATTTATACAATTTTGGAGGGGGGGTTATGGGGGCGTAAGGGGGTAGGGGGGTTATAAGGATATATTTCTACTATATAAGCCCTTGCTTATTACGCTAATATAATTCACTCTCTCATTATGAATGTTACGCGTTATACTATACTATACATTAATTTATAATTATGCAATCCCTAACGTGTAAAAATTCAGATTTACCATCCTTCAACTCTTTCTTATCAGTGTGTGTCATTTGGTTAGACACCACTGGTGCATGCAGTGAAACATTTATCGCCAAGTGAAACTCTTCTGGGACTGTCCAAGCGAACCAGTTTTGTTTATATTGTGCAACTTAACATATGAAAATGATGGTCTTCTGCCCATTGTGACATATTTCATGACGATTACGCCAATAGTTCTTGTTATATTGACCAACATTACAATCAATGTAGTGGTATGAATATCAGTTTTACTAATATTTTACAAAATATTAAAACTGAATGGCAAAAACGAATCAGTCTTGTGGGCCATCAAGATGAGGGTTTTGACTAATCATTATTAATTAATGTCTGTGTTTAATAAAATTGATATATTATATATATATATATATTCAAGAAGTGACCGTTTCTGTTTCAAATATATACAAACATTTACAAACGACATCGGTTAATTCAAATACGACACCGACTACCTCTCCAAAGCGAATGGGGTGGTGCGTATTGTAAGTATTTTAAATGTACAATGTATGTTGTTAATTGCAATATTTAGTAAAAATGTACACCTTTTATCTGATCTAATAACACCAGCA
Source organism: Coelogynopora nodosa (assembly GCA_034780555.1). Lineage (NCBI taxonomy): Eukaryota > Metazoa > Platyhelminthes > Proseriata > Coelogynoporidae > Coelogynopora > Coelogynopora nodosa. The sequence goes on along the minus strand of JAUZND010078102.1, from coordinate 14,511 downwards.
ACAGTTGCGACCGCTAAAACTATCCCATTACAGTATTACCGCCGTTGGAACAGCTGATTGCATCTGATAATTACACTACTCCAAAAGATGCGACAGCAAAACTTTCCCTGATATCGACGTCCGGAAAAATTTACAAGGTAAATAAAAATTAATAATAAACTAATTAATTTGTATTTCACTTTTCCATAATGTCTATATTTATATGTCTTATTTTAGATATAACCGAGCTACTTTCTACATATAATACCATAAATGGTGTGTTTAACGAACATGTCGATAAATTTAAAAACGATTGGTGATTATCTAAAAAAAATATTGTATTCCAAATAATTGACGACGATGATTAAATAGCCTCTACTGGAAAATTAATTAAACTCTTGTGTAGCCTATATGTGAAACATTATAAATATTTACATATGAACATTTACTAAATTGTACATTCACTCATATAGTTATTAAATAATTTATATTCTCATATATTTTAATTCATTTTCAGATAAACAAACTTTATCTGTTTTTGGCCTAAAATTTAATATTAGAAATTTAAACAGAATTCATAATTATACAAATACTGTCAGAATTTGAAGACGAGGTAGTAGATGAGCATATTGAAATAACAGAAATTAATTAGTAAGTTTTTTGAACAGACATTTTTATCTATTGTATTTGTAATTGTATATTTCATTCACTTAGTTTATTATTATTATGTAAATAATTTTTAAATATTCTGATTTTATACATTATTATGTTAAATCTGTTTGCATTTTTAAATATAAAAATTATATACATTTCCTACCAACTGTGTTTTTTCTTCTGTTGAATATATTAGTGTTGTAGTGTGTACATTTGATTAAATTGTTCAGATAACATATAAATATATTCCGAAAAGTTTACATCGTTAAAGCAATAACAAATTTTATGCAACACTATTTTTACGTAAAATGTTGACAGTAGAGTCGAAAGACCTACATTATATAATGTAATTAAGGTGTCTTGGTATTATTGGTTGAATTAATTATATATATTCAGTTTGTGTTACACTACCAAAGTAAATCGATATTCTATATTATGAATAAATTATTTCAGACGACAATTATTCAAATTATTCAGACAATAAATTATTATAACTACACTTAAATGGAATTGACAGTTTGTCTAGGTACATTATGCAATTTATATATAATAATAATATAACTTCTAGCATTCACATTCATATAAATTTAAGAAGTATATTCTATATTTACTTGTTATTATGTGAAGATATATAAACAAAATAACAATTTTAGAACATTTAAAAAGTTTAAGAATTTTTTATTTTAAATTTTAAAATATATTTTTTTAAATAAATAAACCTATTTCGACAAATTAGAATCGAGTATTTCGTTTTTTGGATTTTATGCCTTCCTATTGACCTATTGAAACAATATCGGGGTCGTTTCCGAGTACTTCAAGGTCGTTGAGTTCGATATTCCTACTTACAAATTGATTAGACGTACATTAATGGTAGTGATCAAATAGTCAAGTACTTTTATTATATAAGAGTGTACTGCAGTCATATAATTACTGACCTGGATGATTTCAGTGACCTTTCTTATGGTTTATTTAATTTTTTTATACGTCTTACATTTATATAAATATATAACATTAATTTTTTTTAAATAATAATATGTATAATAATTCAGCACATCTTAAAACGTTTAGTATTTATTATAGTTTATTTTTTTAAATATGACAAAGTAAGACATACATTGGAGCGGAATGAATTTAAGCTGCGAAAGCTTCCCTATTAATACATTTTCAGATAATAAAATGAAGGGGGTGGGGGAGGGGGAGGGGGAGGGCCGAATCCACTCTTCCTATGTTATTTATAACATATTTTCAATAGATTTTCTAAAATAATAACGCCCCTGCGTGTAGACAACCATTTTCACATGTGTACCCGTTTTTTCTTCTTGGAACGTCTTCGAACAGTAGGAAATGTATTCACACGCCTTTTTTTAACCACCTGTCTTACTGTTTGAAGTAAAACGTGCTTATAAGAAAAATAGTTTATCAACTGACGGACATGGTTGCCATCTTAGATTTTCAATAAGCAGCCACTTTGTTCATTTTAACATCCAAAACACATTTATGGAAGTTATGGAGGCTAAAAAAGAGTTTCGTTTATTAACGGGAGGTATGAATATTGATCATAGTTTCCATACTAATCACCATCCAGTTTTTTTTAAAAACAACACTATTCTAAATCATTAAAAGACATAATGCATATCATCAACGATCATGTAACTTACTTCAAAATCATTAAATGACTGATTTTTTGTTTCCAAAGGTGTTGAAACACACTTTTCATTGTTTGGTAAAACTAAAATAAATAAAACAAAATTAAATAAACGAATTAAAAAGATGGAAGAGAAGTAATGATTACTTGCAATAATCTTGAAATAACAGAAAATATTACAATTTACAATATGATATTGCTAATATAAATGACTATACATACACATGTATAAACGACAAAACAGTGTCTGGACCGTCAAAAGTATGTGTGTACTATAGGCACACCGTTGTAATGTGTGAACAGTGTCACCAAATAAAAGTGGAGCATAACTTTCATTTTGAGAGTAACAATCATGTACTTTCCGGATATAAATTGATACCTATTTATACTATATTGTGAAGTAAATAATTTATTATTCTTATGTAATTACTACGTGTTTATTACTTATATGTATATAGAATACATATATAGTGAAATTTTGATCTATAACATGACATTTTCTATTGACAATTTCTTAGTAACTAAAAGCTTGTATTTATTATAAATTTCAGATCACATTAAAAACAATCCAATTATAGACTCTTAAAAATTTTAGGAATAGTATGCAATTATAGAAAATTTACAGCAAAATTAACTTGACCAGGTACCTTTACCACATCAAATACATTTATGTAATTATGCTACTGATACATACTACTACTAGGGTTTAATTGCTACAGTTTATTTAAATATATTAAATAAAAGAAGGCGGCAACAGTTAGATTGCAATATGTTAAATACTTAAAATAAATAGGCCTAATCATATTATATTACATTACAAAGAAAAAAAGCATGCTGGTGTGTCAATATAGCATCAGTACCCCAAAAATCTGTCAATGGTTTTAACCTATTGGATATGTAGTGAACATAAGAAAAAAATTCCATATAATCTGACCATCAGAAAAGGGTTAAACTAAGTCATTTCCAAAATGAAACCCATCCATGCTGAATATCAGAAAAGTAGTAACTTCTTTAAAATTTTTAGATAGAATAAAAAAAATTAGTTCTACTCTTTGGTTTTTAGGGTTAAGCAATTCATTGGTGTAATTAAAATTACTTATTTGTCCACCGAATTCAGTAAATTTAAGATGGCGTCCAAAAATTATAAATTTAATTTCCAATTCACAAACTTATCACAATTGAAGTCACTAACACCAATAGCAAACCTATTGCATGATATTTGCTTCTCTTAAACTATTGTAGGATCAAAGAAGCAAGAACCCTCTTTTTAAGGTGAACTTTATCGATACGTTTTAAAATAAGGTTTTTCCTAAAAAGTACACTGAAAAATAAGCATAAAAAGATTTAAACTCTCATTATCTTCTTGTCAATTTAGTGATCAAAAAAAACTTTTAATTTGGCTGTGCTAATTGATTTATTCATTATCAGACGTACATAAGGTGGATTATTTGCACATGCCAGCAAGGAGTGCAGGTATACATTGTTCATATCAGACATTATTATTACAAGTTGACTTCCTTCCAATCTCCAACCCAAGTTCAAAGTCAAACATTTAGATACAAATATATCAGAATTAAAAAGCTTACCATTATTAGCAGACACGGGTGTAAATATAATTTCATTAATCGCCATATATAACCGATAACCATATTCGCTAGATTCAACCATATCGAGCGCAGAAATGCAGAGTGACAGAGTGCACCACCCCCAAACACAGTTCTCAGCTTCGAGAATATTCCCCTCAACATCACGGACCAGGCAATCTTGCGACATGGGAACTCGGTGCTCCCCAGTGGAATATCGAAAAATAGGTTCGATTTCACCGGCTGTAATTTTCATAATATTCTCCATGTGAGTCTTAAGTAAGGTCGACCGTCTAAGTGCACATTCAGATGGCTCGTACACGACCAGGCCCACACCGAATTGAGAACCGAAGTTTGAGTAAAAGTTCTCGGTGATTACACAGACTGGTGGTGTCAAAATAAATCTTTCTAAATTTCTGTCGTAGAAATATCTTATGGCTGGCAGGTCTTCAGTGGCGCCAGATTGCAGAAAGGAAGAATAACTGCAAGCCATTCTTATAAACTGAAACAATAAATGATGTGTTGCTGTATGCATTATGTATAGGAATGTAAACCATGTATGATAAGTAATAGATAGCAACTAATATACGTTTAAAATATGAAACCTTTGAAATCATTATTTATTTGGAACAGTTAAACACATTAATTTTGAGAATAAAATATTAATATTGCATGAACAACTGAAAAAAAGATTCGATTGGATCACGTATTTTGACCGGAGATTTATCATAAAATTGAGTTTTAACGGTACTGCAGATAGGTAATTAATACTTCCCTACGTAGTTAATAAGAATATACCAAATTAGAACATTTTCCAAACATGGTTAGTGTAGAGAAATAAATTGAACATTGTAATAATCCAAAGAATCCACTAAATAAATTCATAAGCAAAATGTTAATGTATTCAGACCTCACAGTCATGATTTTTTTGTATGGTTTTATTATAATATAAAGAGGTATTCACTACAAAAGCAGTAAGGGTATTTGGTATAGGGGTTACCTTCTTCAGTTGGCTACATTAGGTACCACAAGCACTGCACATATTACACTAGACGAACATATCCACCATAATAGAGGTAACCTTAGCTAGAGGATCATTTCTGAAGTTTTGCAAAGTATTCTGATTCAATTTTTAGTGTAGGCCTAATACCCAGGACAAAACGTAGATTGTATCAGGTACTGTATTTCAAGTTAAAGGAGATGGATTAATGCGCTTGGTTATCTGTTCTAAAAAGTTATGTGCCTATTATTGATGTCAAGCAATTACAAATGGTAGCGGCAATGGCTATTTTAAATAAATTAACAAAATTATTGGACCTCTGTTTTTTTTAAAGTTTTCATATTTTATCAAAAATTTGATATTTTTAATAATTTAGGATCTCATTGTTCGCTGCATACGTTGGGTGTTCATAACAAAATATAACTCAAAACATTTAGAAGAAACCATCTAAATTTATAAATGCAAAACTGAAAATTTCAATACATTGTTTAAGTTTATTTAAAGTTATCTCCTTGACTGTAAAAATCCTAATACTTTTAAATAGAGGGAAAATTACATGAAATAGGCAAAAACAAAACAAAAATATAATCATACAAAAATATTAATTATAATAAACTGTACAAAAAAGAAAAGAAAAACATAATTCAAGTTTTATATTGCATTTGATAAACATCAATATATATATATATATATGTATATAATAATTTATGTAACCTTTTCTTATTTTCGTCAAATAGTAAAAAAAATAATTAATGAGTAAAACAATTACACATTTGTGACAAAATGGATTGTTTTAGATTTAGTTGGAAAATAGTTGAATGAAAAAGTTAACATCAAATATCTTTATAACAAAATTTAAAGTAAGATATTTCTATAGAATCTTCTTTAAAAGAAACTTTTAGTTTATTGGAAAAGTTGTTAATTGAAATGTAATAATTTATATTTAATTCACGATTTATTACAAATATCACATTGGTAATTTCATTCAAAGATATGTTGTGTTTTGTTGTGAAACGTTAAGCTTCTGTAACATATAAAAGATCTCTGGCAAATATTGCATTGATCAATACGGTCGTTTATTATGTGTGAAAATTTGTGCGTTTTAATTGAGATGGAAAAGCAAAAGCCCTTCTACAAACAACACATTTAATTCGTTTCGAATATGGTTTGTGTTTACATATATTTTTCTGACGGAAAACATTAAGACAACTATTTTTCAGAATATTTCTTGATAATTTCTTATGTATTGAGCTATTCAAAATAGTGTTCGTTGGAATTAGATGAACACAGAAGAGTATTGATATGTTGGTTAATATTTGCAATTGTTTCAGAGAAATTTAATTGCTGTTCAATATCATGCAAAGGAGCATGTTTATACACATACATATGACCGTCAAATGTCTGATTGCAGATGTCACAATGACCCGTCATGTCTGTCAACTTTTCTTCGGTTGAATCTTGCTTTGGTGAAATTTCATTGAATTCAGATTCGGCTACATATTGAGGGGATGCCTGCTGTACTTCGAAGCTTGCATTATTACAAGTGGAGACATTTTCATTAATCTATAACATATATTGTACATAAAAGTAGCATTATAGATAATTTGACCGAAACAAATTTATAAATGGTATTGTATATATATTTAGATAATGGAAATCTATATTTCAATGAAAGATATGTAATTCATAAGTGTTCTAATGTAAGTTAATTTATAATGAAGGTAGTCCATCTTGGTTGACATTAATTATAATACATAGAAAAAGAATAATCTTTTAAAGTTCCAGAAATGAAAAATAAGATTCATTATAAAAAATTATTAAATTCATGATTATCTAATATACAAAGTCATCATTATGAACTGATGTTGGCGATGGTGTTTATGACATTGGCATAACCATGATGATAGCTCTTTACTTCAATGCCTAGCAACGAATTTGAAGGTGTAGGTCAAATGCATCTGGGTTTTCCTTAAGAGTAGACATTACTTTATCCAAAAAAGAGCGGAATTGTATTGAAAAGGGCTAAAATACAATAATCTTGTTTTATATTTTCCGCTTCAAAAATAGATTTGTTACCATCGAAGGTTATATGTTGTGACAAAGGCTCCATTTGTCTATATAATTTTGTTGACTTTATTATCACATAAAATACATTTATCAGATAAAATTCCCTTTCGACAGTTGATACCTCTTTGTTTTTGCTTCTTGTTTGTACTATAGGTGGTTCTTTAATTGAACTGGACGTGGAAGGTGGCAGATCAGAATTTGTACGCTTAACAACAGTAAAAGATTTTAAACACTTTGAATAGTAAGTCAGATCTAAATAACACATTTTATCAATACTTGTAGTTACAACATCAAAACAATTACAGGCATCCCACGCTTCCAATTATTTTTTAATTTAGGTTGACCACCTTTTTTTAAGGTTTTTAATTAAAATTTTATAAATGTTGTTTTGCTTCATTGACAATTTTTAAAATTTATTCCCATAACATGAACATATTAATATTGAACAGATACATCATGTACAGAACAGAGTTAGTTGAATTAGAAACATTCAGTCACAATAGTTTCTGAAACCAGAACAGGAGCATCCTTGCTAATAGAGTCCGGCAGTAGAACACACCACTTATATTTCAACTGATTTCAAAATGAAACTTGGTCACGTATACCACAATGCTTAATTTCAATGTTCTGTTTCAGCAGTTCACTAAGGAATTGTCCCCATCTGATACAAATTGGAAGACTGTATTTAGGCTTTTTCTTGAGTGATCATAACAGCCGTATTTAATGAGATTTGTATCGAACTTTTTCCGGTGGATACCATTGGTTTCTGACCTTATCGCAAACATCTTCAAGTCATATTTGCTGAAACAGAGAACACTTTTGCTAAAGATTGTTCCAATGCAACTGTAAACTTTTCTGTCAGCCGAGAAACAACTTTGAGAGCACCACTATCTTGACGCTTTTCAGTTGGGAGATATTGGGCATCCTTGATGAGTTTGTTTGTCAAAGGAAGATGATGTTGCAGGTCTTCTGCAGTACTCACATACAAATACAGACATTGTTGTCTTACATTTAACCGTTTGCTTTCAGATATATCCAAAGATATAAAGAGGGTTAATGGTTTTGCACCAATTTCAATGGCTTTGTGGTTGTTCTTGACATTCAAAGTTCAATATTCTTCCAACTGAGTGGTTGTTTGGCTCCATTTCTTTTAAAATTTGATTGACTTTATTCCTTTACGGAAGGCATTATGTACCTGGTGTATTTTTTTACCACACTGACAATGGATATTTTGTATCGATCAACTAAAATTGCTTCCAAAAGGGATTCATTCATATTTCTTGTTGAAGTTTGGGCCACCCATTCCAACATGTAGAAGTAACTCTGGATCTAAACCTATGTCAGTAATTGCTTGTAAACAATGCTGAACTAAATCATCTGAGTTACAATGCCCCACAAGTTGTGAGCCACGGTACATGGTCACTACATGCTTTGCCTCTTCTGGCCCAAACTGTGCATTAAGCATCATAATGCTTTTTTACCTGAGAAGTTGTAGTTTCGTCTTGAAACTAAATGGAGAGTTATTTCATCCTTGAATCTACTCTTTTTTGACATATTATATGACATATTTCATCTTCGTTTCACTAATTGCAGAGTATTTTTGCAATTTCGGAATTTGGAAACTGTTCTTTTATAAGAAAAGTATCCTGTTACACCAGTTTCAAACATTAACAATGTAAGTTTCAAATAAAAAAAATTAATTTGCATATACCTAATTTTTTTAAGGTTTTTATGTTAAATAAAAAAATAGGATTTTTAGGCTGAGTGGGAGGCCTGCAATTAGAAGATAAATGTTTTCTAATGTCAGCAGCACGTTTGACAAAGATGCCATGTTTTTTCACTGAAAAACTTCAGTTCAAGTTCACCTTCCTGCTCACATATTATATTATATACAAGATAATACTGACATCGAAATTTTCAGATAGATCACCGTCTTTGTTTTCCACCTATTATAGTTATAAAATAATAAATATATTACATTAAAAAATAATCTTTATGTATCTACGGTCACATCAACTTTAACCAAATCTCGTATCATATCAATTAAAGTAATTTAGTTTTTCAATAAAATGTATTAACTACTTGTATTAGAAATAAAATCATTGGTAAAACCGTTACATCTTTCATGCTATCCCGACTCCCTCAATTATTATCTATTCCATCGTATTAGTACTGCAAAAGATCTTCATTTAAAACGCATTTTGATGATCATGAAACAATACGCATAATTGCGACGGTATATTATAAATGACATAATATGTGATCAAATAGATTTTTGGAACTTTGAAAACCATTTTGAATAGTATAAAACTTTTTTTCATAGACAACTCACCGTGATAAAACCGGTCGATTCAACATCCCCAGCATCAAATAAGGTTATGTGATCAATATCGATTATCGATGGGGTGTCTTCTTCCATTACCTTATCTAAAATAATTTAAAAAAACAAAATGTAAATAACTAAATAATAGCACGATGCATTTCGATCACATAGTATCTTTATCAAGCAAAATAGTATCAAATTTAGTCACAAAATCAATTATATAGTATATGCTTTAAACCTGTGCACAATCATGGGGGTAGTTTTCAACCCCAGGCAACTTTAATTTTTTTCAGCCAACTTTCAAAAATCGCTTTTATATGTTTATAGATATTTAAACAAAAAATTAATTTGAATCTTCATTTAAGTTAATTATTATTTTATAGCAATTGTTATCATCTCATGTAAAATTAGATGATACAAAACGTGGGGTATAAAATTACCCCGCATGGTTAACAATGTAGTGTTAAAAACAATGGTTGTACAAAGGTTAAGTAGTAACATCGAGTTAGATACGGTTATATCACATTACCAATATCCCAATAACTTTTATGTTAAATTGTTCAAATCATTGTCACAACTTTACCATAATCTAAAATAGGTTAAGTACTCGAAATTACCTAATGCCAATAACAGTTCGTATGTATTATAGTATCATTATAGTAGGACTATAATTGAATTAAATCAGTATTGTCAAAAAACCTACATAATATATAGCTATATATAATAAACTTACTCAAAGTGTAGATAGGCCTACAGTCTTCCAGGCAATATTCCATAGAATTGTAAACAAATGAATCCAATGAAATAGTGACATTAAACAATATCACAACAAAATGGATGCTTTAGTTTGGATAACGCAATCCTCTACTAAATTAAGCAACACCGTGTGCGATATTTCGATCAATGAAAATATTGGAAATTCCTAACGTATATTGCAGGCATATTTGATCCTTTTAAAGTTTACAAGCAAACACAAGATTGAACAACCAATAGAATTACAATGACAGCTGCCGAAAAGAAACAACCACTTGAAATGTCTGTCCATATTTATTTCATACACAGAAGACGCTTCTTTCTATACTAATTTTATTCAGTACTATTTCATTCCTTGTATCTAGCTTCTACGTAGTGGGTACTTTGGGGGTTTCGGGGGTCCAAACCAACCCTCCCAACACCGGCAGACATCCATTTCGGAAGGTTTGACAGCATTATCTACAAGTATAGGTAGCTCAATGTTGACACCTCGTTCCTCATAGCTGGAGGGGGCTAGCGCTGGTACTTTATTATATCGTGTAAAATTTTAAAAAGTACTAAAATTATGCGACTATAGTTTCGATTGTAATAATAATAACAAAACCTTTTCAAGCAAAAATAATACATCCGTTGATTAAAATTATTAAATGTAATTAATTAAATATTAAAAATATGATTGAAATAAAAAAAATCAACCATACAATAAACAATATCGACAGTATTAATAATAGCATTATTCAATTAACTAATTTATCAGGTTGTTATTTGATCACTCATTGAAAAAAAACTATAAATTTGTTTCCAATAACATTAGAATCGTTAAATATTATCCACATATAGTAAATTCTCCAATATACATATATTGGCCAGACTTAAAAGAATTGCCATGGTGGTAAATGATGGAGTTTAACGTAATGATGGTATTAGTAATGCTAATTTGTCAAATGACTGAATGATATAATCTTTATAAAATTAACATGATACAACCAATTCATGTGTTAATTTTATAACATAAATAATAAAACTCAAATCTTCTTTAATATTTTACAGTCTTATGAAGGATAAAAATTCAACACAAACATTTTATATTGACAAATTATATAAGACGGTCATTGTTATCTCATATGAAACAATGCAATATACATCTAATATTTACTCAAAAATTGTTTTACTGGTAGTTATTAGCTAATTGAATATATCTTTTATCGAAAGCACAAATATCTTAGTTACATAAATAATAATCAATACTTCATTACAAATAAACAAAAGGCAAAATTTAAAAAATATTCTTTAAATAGAAGCAAATAATATAATAACCAAAGTCGTTTATTTCGTCCAAATAACACACAGTAAAACAAAGATCGGAGCTATATATTGAAATATGGTATAAACAACAATAAACAATGGATTTTATGTAAAAAAATAATACATATATATATAAACCACGTTGAAGAGTATCATCAGAAATATTACTTCACTAATATGAAATTAGTTGTGTTAAGTTCACAATTCTCATTCAACAACAACAATTTATGTGAGAATTATTTATGAAATTGATTTTTATTTGAAATGAAGCCAAACAATCAACAAACAAAAAAACAGCTGTACAATAAAACTATAAAGTGATTAGTTAAGAATTCAACACAGTGTTCATTGAATTGGCCAACAATTCTTTGAACAGTTTTTGTTGGTTGGTGAAAAAAATATAGCTGACAACATTTTATTCGAAGATGCGCAATTTGCAACTTAGATCATAATATTGAAGAAATTGATTAATAGAAATGTGGTGCAATTATTCATAGAATTTTAAATATGATCACAAGGGTCGCTGTTTAACATTGATTAAAACAGTTTTCTTAATTTCGCCGATGTTCTTGACATCATAAACGCGACAGGTAAGATACATATCACATAGTAAACAGAACAGGATTTAGAATTCTAATATCAGCATAATTAACCTTTTGTCTAAACAAAGGTTATAGGAAGACGTGCAACAATTGGGTATTTGTAAAATAAGAAATTGAAAAAAAACTATACTTATTCAATTGCAATTTATAAAAAATTAAATATGTACAATAAGCCGGTTAGCAGTGTGGATGTAAAATTAAGGTATTATGTATATCTATAATGTAGAGTGTAACATATATGTGGATAATGCACATGTATAAGGCGGGCATCATACTACCTTCATTACCACAAGTTCAAGTTAACAATATTTTACAGCATTTTATTAGGCAATAACACGATGCCATTCAATGTTTCCCAAACTTGACAATGATGCGGCATCTCTAATTGATCTATCAAGGATATCCTGTTGGTCAGAAGTGGAGGAACTATCAATGCTGGAGTCAATTTTTTCAATATCATGCAAAGGTGCATGATCATATATGTACGTGTAGCCATCAAACGAGTGGTTACAGATGTCACAATGAACCATTACATTGGTCAAACTTCGCCGTGTTAAATCTCGGTTGGGAGAACCTTCCAAGTAGTTTAATTCTTCCGTATTGTTAGCAGAAGTCCGAGAAGATTCTTGATTGGATTTGGAGCTACCGTGAACATTTTCAAATGCCTAAAACGAAAGAATTAAAACAATAAAATAATAAATTTTCGTTGGATGAAATACAGAGCTACAACACCTAAAACATAAAAGCTTACTTAAATTAAACTTAATTATGCTTTCCTGTAAGAGGGACAATACCAAAATGGAATTTTTCCTGCAGTTCTTTGTTTAAAATATTGATTTGGAAACGAATAAGCAATATATTAAATAATATAAAAACTTTTACAAAGAAATAAATTGCAAAGCAGGAGGATTCTCTTAATGTCGCCGATCCTTGAAAGATAACTTTTGCATAACTATTATATTTTAATATACCAAATTAATTACATTAATACTACCTGAGATATCCCAATTTGAATAAATTCCTCATGCCAGGTATTTTTCTCCATCATAATACTTCTGTCATTTGTTTCATCTCGCAAAGGCACTGAAGGTTCGGAAGCTTGGATACTAATACCTTTGGTCGGCTCTAGTGGTGAAGTTTGGCAGATGTTCTGTTCATTGGGTGAGGTAGTTGAGGGGAGTTCACAGCCCACTAACGCTGAATAGAGATAAAGGAGATGTGTTTGAACTTGAAAGTATATACGTAGGCCTATACAAGAAGAATTGAACGAACACCTGAAAGCGGCCAAACGCTTTCAGAGACAAATAAAAACTCTATCACGTCTCCAAAATTTTCTGAAAATAATTTTCCATGGAATATCTAGGTCTATTCCAGAGATAAATTATTAAATTCCAGATCTCTTATATCTGTATTAAATTTACAATACCTTCAACAAATGATAAAACACGGGTTCATATTACTTAAATATAATTATAATCCATTATAATCCTCTTAAATTTCATTGTTTCAAAACACATAACATTAATTTAAGTAACCTTTAGTGATAACAACACAGATAATTATCTATTTTTCTTTTATGGAAGTTTTACAAAAAGTGTAATTTAACCTATGTAGAATTTGAATCCACAGTAAACCGTTTTAGATATATTGTTTGAATAAGCATCTTTATAATTTTCCAGGATTATGAATGAATCCCTCCCATGAGTAGGCCTATTCTTTTATTTAAATTCTAGGGCATTTCCAACGTTATGTAGGAACCTGGAATTCTCTCATAGTAACACCAGTGATCATAATTTTGAGCAATTATATCAATAAATATAGCTATTAGAAATGAGTAATAGTAATATATTCCTCTCCACCTAAGCAGTGCCAATATAGCAGTGGGTATTTATACTAAAGTATGTAATTTTCGTCAGTCTCTATCTAAGTTCACGTGTTCGTCATAGTTAACTTTTTCTTTTCTTTCTTAAAATAAAACTACTAATTATTTTTGACAAAACAAAAGGATAATAAATCGACTATATTGCAACTCCAATCAAATGGAGGCAATATATTTTACCCAAGTTATTTATTAAACTATTTGTAATTTGTAAATAATTATCAATTATGGTATGTTAATATTGCATTTCTATGTTCATACAGCTGGTTAAAACGAAAGAAATGTATACTACAGTAGTGAAATTATCACATTAACTAAATTACTTATGCCGATATATTTGTAGGTTTATAATAAACTCCCTTAATGCTAAAAATGTTGGTCTAATTCGATCTCCGTCTATGGGTGGATAAAAGACACAATCTATGGATGGATAGAGGACGCAAGCTATGGGTGGATAGAGGACGCAATCTATGGGTGGATAGAGGACGCAATCTATAGGTGGATAGAGGACGCAATTTATGGGTGGATAGAGGACGCAATCTATGGGTGGATAGAAGACGCAATCTATGGGTGGATAGAGGACGCAATTTATGGGTGGATAGAGGACGCAATCTATGGGTGGATAGAAGACACAATCTATGGGTGGATAGAAGACACAATCTATGGGTGGATAGAGGACGCAATCTATGGGTGGATAGAGGACTCAATCTATGGGTGGATA
>JAUZND010078080.1:0-16329 GCA_034780555.1 Coelogynopora nodosa | reverse complement strand
TCATTTACACTTACTTGCTTTTCAGTTAATAAAAGCCTAGTTTACAAACTCTATTTTGACTTATTGGGTTACAACAAATAGCCAATTGTCATTTGGTCCCAAAGTTTGGTGAGCAAATGGAAGAAGGTGGTTATGTAGAATATTTCTATAAATATCTCCATTAACACGATTACAGACAACCAATTCCGTCTTCCCAAGATATTTAATTCCAGCCGAAACCATAATACTCCCTCCTCCAGATGCTAATATTTCAACAACATTTTCTTTTAACCATTCTTGTCGGGGTTCTCGCCAAACACGAATCCTGTTATCTGTTCTTACTAACTTGAAACGATATTTTTTTTTGATTTACAGGAACTTGGTGTTGTAAAACTGTTGCAGGCATCCATCGATTCAGTGGAGCAGTTCGAACTAAAAGTCGATCTGTTTGGATGGTGGTACATCGTGAACGGCCATTTCGTCTTCTATTAGGGTTTCCATTTTTGTGGTCTAGTGTATATATATATATCAGTATTGATTGAGTAGTAATATAACTATTATCGAATTTCTAGAAAAAATTGTTAATCAATAAAAATTTGAACAAATGTTTGAATTGAAAGGAAAACTCACTTTCGTAACATTATTCAACCACCCAAATGCTCACTTTTTTTTTACTTCCCACAACAATATTGTAAATATTCGAATGGACATACTTATGTGACCATTATACAGATGAAATGACATTAAAGTGATTGTGCATCATACATTAAGAAATCATCAAGTGACTGCAATTTTCCTGTAGGAGGTGTCAAATGTCCCCTTTATTTAATACGGAACTATATAAGTATGTTAGATAAATTAAATAACTATTTTTGGTAACATTGTAAAGTCGTGTAAAAAGTAGTACATGTATATTTCAAAATGAAAAACTTGAATAAATATATTAAAAACATAATGTCCAGTATTGGGGATTTTTGCCGTATTATGTACCCTATTATGTGAGAAATACACAGAAAATGCAATAAATTATGTCTCTCAACACAAAAAAACGTATCGTTTCTCGGTATATACGGAGAATGAAGTTCACAAAAAAACAGGATATGTCTCCATAACTCTCAACATCCCTCGGTTGTCGCCATTGAATGATTCTGCTACAGGTCATTATTAGATTTTGACAACGATTGGTTTGTAGATGAAAAAGAAGATTAAAAAATAGAGTCAGAAGAGCGAACTCTGAAAATATGGCATCACTAAAAATGATTGTCTATAATTGTCAGGTCAAAATTAATATGAGAAAAGGTTTTCCACGCACATATTTTTTTACATTTTAGAGCGTTTGTATATATTGTAATGTTTATTGTGTATATTTCTGATATGTTTAAGTATAATACTGTCATGTTATTATGATTACTTATATCGTATAATTATATCGTTATGTTCCTTTTCACGTATTGTGATAATTTTTTAGAACAAATATGAAACTTTTTACATTCTAGTAATAATGTAAAGAATATATAACGTTACAATATATGTTTTAATTAATCTATAAAAAATCCCATTAGTAATCAGAATTATCAAAAAATATGAAATAAATTGTCATACATAAAGGTGATGTGAATTCAATTTGTTAGTAAAAAAATAATTTATCAACCGCTATACTTTTATAAAAGAAGTTTAACAATTTTATAGGTAGTATTAAAATAATCACGTTAACTGGTTAATTCATAAGTCACAAAGGTCAAAATAACGAATGTAATGAAAGTTTCAAAGTAACGAAAGTTCCTAAGTAATTAATGAAAGTTCCTAAGTAATTAATGAAAGTTCCTAAGTAATTAATGAAAGTTTGAAAATAACACATTTTCCCATAATTATAAAGAGCTAAAATATATTTGCAACTATACCATGAGTCACAACGAGATAATTACGATATTTCGTACGAAATGTTTGACTGCGTTTGAATACGTTCTTTAAAATCGCCAGTCTTATTGTTCCGCAAAACTCAAAAATATAATATGTACATATATTGGCAATTCTGAAAATATTATTAGCCATAAGGCTTCACTTTTTGACAGAACAATCGTACATTTGGATATTGAATACACAACAGAATACTGTCATGTATGAAAAAAATAAAATTATTATAAAATATTTGTTTTGAATAATGAATTACAATCTATAATTGTGTAATTTGGGTGTCATTTTGCACCATCATGTTAGATTTTAATTCGGTATTGCAGTTAAACTTTTACATACCCAGTAAATCCAATATACAATTTCTACATACTATAAACGGTGTCTGTCTAAAAAAGTGAACTTGCTATGAAATCATAGAGATATATACTTTAAATATTATATTTTATTTTTTAATATATTGTTTGGAAGCAACTAAGTTACATAACAGATGTATTACACAATAATCAATATAGAATTTATGTTAAAATATTGAGTTGAGTCTTGAATGTAACCTTTTAAATAACTTCTGATACCGATGACGTTCATACTTTTAAAGCATACACTAAAACACAACTAACACTAAAAACCCAGAAAGTCTTTTGTTGGTCTTTATATTGTATTGGTAACTATTATAATGTCACATGGGCGCAACCAAGGAGGGGGGAGGGGGGTTCCAGGTGGTCTGAAGACTCCTCCAAGAAAACATTACGCCACATGTGAAAAACAATTGAAATTTTTGCAATAATATAAATCCCTTTAGATGAATGATTAACCACACATAAATTTAGTTATATCTATGGAGAAGGACTAAACACCCCGTTATATCACATTACGCGGCTACATATATGAAAAACAATAGTTAATTTAAGTAATATGTAAAGTAACGTTACTAGTGAGGAAATAAATTTCGAAATTAACTATTTTACAATGTAATACTTATTTAGATAGTTATAATATCTAGTTATAATTGGAGAATGTATTGTCTAGATGAGAGCTGCATTGATTGATAAACCATATTGTACCATAGTTATTGAAGTGCTTTGAAATAGCTAATAAATTTCTGCTTATAAACAACTAGGCATAAGTTTACTTTAGCTAGGGTGATTTAGAAAAGTTTTATATTTATAAAATAATTTTAGGGGTAGAAGATCAGATAGTGATTTTGGACTGTATTTTAGTATTATACCTTAATTATATATTTAAAATATATTTATTTATTTAAAAAATATATGTATATTTTGATTTCTATTATTTTTTAATTTTTTTATTTGAATTAGAGCGCAAATTGAATCCAAACATTTTGACTTATAATAACTATACAACGTTCATCTTTATAACATTTTAACTTTACAATATTTTATACAGAATATTTTACACATGTGAAGTACAAAAACATATCAGTAAACCTTATTTTTACTGTTATCAATTGACATTATTTATCTGTATTGCATATTTGTTTTGTCAAGTATAATCATAGTTTTAAATATGTTGTATTTGTACAGATTATTTCCTTCATTTACATACTCATCCCAAATTTTTCAGAAAATATTATTTTTCGCATTACTAAACATAACAATATAATAAATGAATTATATGAATATTATAAATATGAGTTCGCAGTCCAAAACTGCATAAAAATAAGCATTATTATTCCTCTGGGATCAAATATGTTTGAGTCAGTTGGAGGATTTTTTAAGTTAAATAGATTTTGTTGATCTACTGTTATTTGATTATGATACACTTCCCTGCATTATTGCATTATTTTTCTGCAAGGAAAATAATTATCTGCCCATAATAATATATGTTCAAATGGTTGATTACATATAATCTGATGGTTGATTACACATTTTCACAAACGATATTAAAAATTAAACATTTTTAAATTGGATAATATAATAGTAACATTTCTACTTGATTGTTTGATGACAGCTATTTTATAATACTACATTGATAACTTTTTTGTCGTCATGTAATGTATTAATAAACGTATTAATTAGGTTATATATTTAGGAAAATAAATACAAAAGTTTGATGCAATAAACAATAACACTGCACATTTTAAATTTAAACGTAGACAGTTTGTTGCTGACCTGCTATACTATTTAGAACAAACTAATTGCAGTATTTTAATTAATAAAACTAGTAGTAAATTATAAATATTAAAAATCTTATTGTTGTAAAATTGATAATAATTATTTTTTCAATTTTTTAATTTAATAAACTAATTTATAAAACAACTTATATTTAATATTTGTAGATTATGTGATATCAATATCGTTTTTATTAAATATTAGTTTAATTTTTCAAATAAAATATTTACATTAGTTAAAGTTTAAGTTAAAATTCAAATCGAGCAAAAATAACATATATATATATATATATACAATATATACAAATCTCACCCCACTAAAATTTTAATTTTAATAAGGTATGTATTTAAAATTTTTATGTGCGATACAGATTTCATGTTTATGAAATAATTGTTCACAACAGTATTTTATGAAAACAGACACAAATACTAAAATAAATTAAATATGATAGGCCTATTATTATTCTTTTCAGTGTTTACTACTGTAAAACATAACTGTGAATACAATTTTCCATAAAAGTTTCTTTTTAATTCCTACGAAGAACAATATTTTTGAATTTCTAAGATGGATAAATACAAACTATAAAAAGTTGATAAGCCTATTGTGCGTCTTTCTATACAATCATTTACACATTTAATAACGAGTCTATGATCACATAACATTTTTCTGCATTAATTAGGATCATCGAATTGAAAAAAACATCTAGATATTATTTCTAATTAGATAATATTTGTAATATTTTGTCTTTATACACTTTAAAAAAAGTCTCTATTTAAGCTGCTTTTTGTGGTGTAATTCATAAAGAGATTAACTATCTTCATGTTTTCTAAAAATAATAGCAATTTTTTCATAAGCTTAAAGGCATATTATATTATACAGTCTCAAACAGAGTATAACAAATACAATAGTTAATTATACAACAAATGATAGAATTTATTAATTTGATACAACTAAATAAGTTTATAATGTTTTTATGTGGTATTTTAAAAAAATCTACATTTTCAACGTAAAATGAAAAACGCACAAGCAAGGTTGTAGGTAATATTTAACGTAAATTCCAAATCTGCAAATTGTATCATTTTTGTTACAAAATATATATACTTTTTATTTAATATAATAAGATTAGTGGTATTTATATATTGTATGTCAATATATTTTAGTTTAAAAATGTAGTTTCATTAAAATGTTAAACAAACAAAGTTAAATTTTGAAAAAGAATAATTTCATATATATTTAGTGGCATGTATTATTTAAAGAAGCTATTTTTAAGCGTATTTTCCAGCTGTATGCTCTATATATTATGTATAAATTATTTCAAAATATTACAATTTTTAAATTACAAATCTGTCAACATAGCTACGTTTTGAAATATTTATACTATACTATGGAACTTTAGATTCAATTATAAATTATTTTGGAAATGTATTTATGAATTACGAACTTGTTGGCTGAAAGTATCATCTGGTACGCTCCGTATCATCTTCACAATGGAACACATATTCTATGTTATATATTTATAATTATGCAAATCATGCAAAACTACTGAAACTACTAATAATGACAGCATAAAGATTGAAAGATTTTTTTTTTTATAATTCCAAATAGAAAATTATTTGATTGTACGTTGCATGGCATATCCTATTCTAGAGAAAAGACCCTATGAATTTATATAATACAAACAAACACCACTGTTTAAATAGAATTTACACACAAAAAAAGCACAAACAATCTGATGGACCAAATAAGTAACTCCTATACAATACTACATTAGAGTTCCACTGTACTATCACAATTGTAATTTATTGTCACTGTACTTGTTGCAACAGATACAAATTTGTGTGATGGGTGTTGTGGTCTATAAAATCCAGTATGTATAGTCATCAACTTCCAAGCATCGTACTATGGTATTATTGATGTTTCCTTGGACGAGAATGATCACTTCTTAATTTCGATAAGGTCAATAGAAATAATTGTAGTTTGTGTATGATACAATGCCTTACGTGTTTATTACGGCAACTTTTGTTTCGTCAGCTTCCTTATCAGTAGAATCAGAAGGGTCAAATTTTTCATTCAGGAGTTGTCTTTAAGTGATTAAGTGATTAAGTGATTTATTAAATTGGAAACCCTCATGGGTTTGATGATACAAGGAGGGAAATACAGCAAATAGAAAAATTAAAAAACATATAGGCATAGAAAAGCATAAAAAATGACAATAAAAAACTAAAACCAATACACAGGCTGCTAAACACAATAGTCTATGAAGTCAAAGTTTGGCTGAGTAGTGTGGGAGGAACAAACGGCGGTGACGTTCAGTGCGACATCGAAAGGCATACTGTCTTCGATGTCGCAGGACCTGGTCGATGGGGGTAGAACGGTGCCTTTGTAATGTGTTGTGAAGAATCCCCTTTCCAGATTCAAGAATAGTCTTGAAGAATCCAAAGGCCAAGGAATCTCTGAAGTCGCCAAGCAATTTCTCACCTGCAGTAGCTAGGGCTTTTGAGTATGAAAAGTTCGGGAAAACTATTCGGTAAACACGCCGTTGCATTGCTTCCAGGTCGTTGAACTGAGCTTGGGTTAGCGATGAGTGCCAGACAGGAGCTCCATAGCAGAGAATAGCTCTTATGTGGGCATTATATATGTGGGCTTGATAAAACTAAAGTAAACCCTCAATGTAATTAAACTTATAAATGGTACCAATTTCACCTGCTTGGATTAAAGATATGTTGCAATTGTATCCGATCATTAGCCATGAACACACATATAAGCTACAAGATTCCATGACCAATTATCACTTACGCTAAATAACTTTAACGAAAATTATTTTCTCACTAGAATATTGTTTAGTACGTTATGATAATTACTATTACAAAGTAAATTCAATTTATTCATCGTGCCTACTTTTGCACACCTATTCGGTTAATGAAAATATTTCAAACTTTTCATATGCCATTGTTAATTGAATAACGTTCAATTTATTATTAAATGAAAGCCCAAAAATGATTTAATTTTATTGGCATTATAATTTACTTATTACTTTTAAAAGGTAAAAAAATGTATATTAAATATTATGTACAACTGTTCTAATATAAACAAACCAGTATTTATTTAGCAATGCATGTAATTTACAAAATGTCCTTTTGGCTTAAAATTTGGCATAATATTGGTGTACATAGATCGCTTTCAATATTGCTAGAATATTTGGAAATATTCCAAATGTTTGAAATATGTGTGTCTTTCCATTAATCAACAAAAATTAACAATTTAGATCAATTCATTGTTACTGCGTTTTTTTTCTGTGTAGGTACACGATTCTCATTTGTAGGCTACATTTGTTTTCCTCAATAAATATACATTATTATTATAATACACCACAATTAAACGTTGGTGACTAAAATCACCTGAAAAAACTGTTTATGTACAGCTAAGTAGCCTATGTATTTAATAGCAGATTCAAAATATTTATCATTTTATAATTTAGTGATATTGAATCCCCATCTATGCATTACTATAAGAAAGATTGAATTGAAAGTTAGAAAAATAAGATATTAAAAAATTTTAACAAGTTAAAAAAATCGATTTCAATTTTCTGTTAACTTTAAAGGTAATTTCAGTAAATGTTCAAGCTTTTTTAGGAAAGGTGGCTCTCTTTTAGCATTCTTATATGAAATAATAGTAAAAGCCGGTAATGCTATGAGTTAATTAGAATTAACTCACGGCAACACCGGCTTATTCTACTATTAATTTTCAAGTTAACACAGCGGAATAGATATTTAAACAGATGATATTACTAAAATAAGCTAAATCAATATTTTAAAAGAACAATTTAAAGATTCACCAAAAAAATATTTACCTATGATAAGTCGGGTGAAATAAAATTAAAATTTGATACTTTAATCAATACACAAAAATGACACTATATGGATATGTAATATTTTATTAAAAATTAAAACTTTTAATTTTATCAAAATATGATAAAATTATACAGTTTGAACGTATTTTATTTTTTAGATTTTTCATAATTAAAATTTTCATAATTTAGCCAATTTATTATATTAATTGTTCATCATTTTCATAGTTAACATAATTCTATATAGTTTAGATATTTGATATGAACGTTTTAATTATTGATTGCAATAATACTGTCCAATGCACATGCCCTCTCTTTAATTTATTCTCACATTACTTTGTTTTTGTTAAATTTACTTTTAATATCACATAAACTACTATACATACAGACTACTACTTAACTTTCTGAATTTTCTAATTAGTTTTATTAAATACTTCCAAAAAGGGTTTTGTTGTTAAACCAACGTTAAACTTAAATCAATTGCTCACAAAAATATGTTTTGTTTATGTTATAATTTTATTAGAAATGTAAATGCTAGACATTAAACATATTGTGTCTAATTTATATTAATTTATCTCATTTATATTAAATATAAATTTCTGAACATTT
This sequence comes from Coelogynopora nodosa, assembly GCA_034780555.1. Lineage (NCBI taxonomy): Eukaryota > Metazoa > Platyhelminthes > Proseriata > Coelogynoporidae > Coelogynopora > Coelogynopora nodosa. Next base: position 7,851 of record JAUZND010078080.1, on the reverse strand, counting down.
CTGAAAAGAAAAAATAATTCTTGTTGTTATAGAACTTTAAACTAATTAAATATTGCTGTCAGTGTCTTACTAAACATGAAAATTTGTTTATATCGATAACAACTATAAAGTGCGTTTAATTATTCTAGATCTCTACAGATATGAAGAAATACCTTTTTTATATACTTAAATGGAAAAATATTTAAAAATATATATTTTCCACATTTTTCAGTTTTACTGTGTGATTTTATTTTCTGAATTAATAGAATTATTTTTATAAAAATGTTACAATGAATAATATTAACTTTGCACATTAATTAACATATAATTTAAAATATTTTTTTTATTAGATCACTTTAACTAATAGATATACAGTGGGCGCCAAAATATTACGAACAAGCAACAAAAATACGAAAAAAACTAATTCTGGAAACTATTTACGTAATTTCTTGAATTCGTGTCTAAATTCGGGCCAAAATATTACGAACAAACTCAAAAAATACGAAAAAACTAATAATAATCTTTTATCTGCTTGTTATATCTTGAACAAAAATTAAAATTTGATATATCTTGAAAATTTGTAATAAACTATGGATTGCAAGAAAGATCTCACAGTTCAACAAGTTACGGTAGTTGAAACTCTTCTTCAGGAAAATCGCTATTCAATTCGTGCAATAGCAGGTCGAGTAGGAGTTAGTCTAGCATCAGTAATTAAAATCAAGTCCAACATGACAAGACAGGAGTCTACAACGCCTAAGCGAAGGGGTCAATCTGGTAGACGATTCAAAACCACAGACCACAATGATCGCCTCCTTACTGAATATGGTATAATTCTCGGTTTATGAACAGTACAACCCGCCTCAAACAACTGGGCTGTCATTCTGTTGTACCTACAAAAGTTCCAGCTCTAACAGCAGGTATGCGACGTAAAAATCTTCAATTCGCGAAGGCCCACAAAGACTGGACTGCAGTAGACTGGCGAAAGGTCGCATTCAGCGATTAATTCCATTTTGAATGCAGGACCGCAAGTTCTCGACGGGTTTAGCGGTCACCAAACTCTCCTCGTCCAACAACATCAACCGTCAGACATCCAATTAAAGTGATGGTTTGGGGTATTTTTACGTATCATGGAGCTGGTCGTCTTCACATCTGCGAAGGCATGATGAATAAAGAGGAATACTTGCATGTCCTGCGAACCCGACTGCTACCTGAAATGACACAAAGGTTCCCCAAAAATGATGGAATATTTATGCACGACAAAGCCCCTTGTCATACGACGAAAGTTTTAACTAAGTTTCTACGAACAAATCATCTGGAAGTACTCGACTGGCCAGGAAATAGTCCGGACTTAAACCCCATCGAAAATCTCTGGGGTATAATAAAGCGACGTCTCTTTTGTCCAAGACAATCAGCACAAGAAATGAAATTATTCAAGCAATGATTCACGCCTGGCATCGCTATGCGGCTCTAGAGGAAACGCGCCTCTACAGCCTGGTTGATTAGATATGCCCCATAGGATGGCCGCAGTTATTAAGTTCAGAGGTGGTCCGACGAAATATTAGGTAATTGACATGAGCTACTATGTGTGTTATTTGACATTCATATGTATGTACATTATGTTTATCTAATTATTCAAATATGTATAAATTAAAAAATGTGTGTAAATAGTGTTTGCCATTAAAAATTTGTTTCATGTTCATTTATGAGTCTACGGACTTTGAATAAAGAGAATATATTATATGTTGCCTTAGATTCTTTCAAATAAACGTTGCATTTTTATGATAATCTATAAAAAATGTATTGTTTTATTTTTGGTGCTTGTTCGTAATATTTTGGCGCCCACAGGCGGTTTGTTCGTATATATATATATATACGAATCATGCATATATAGGGCGCAAACAGTTATTTTACATCTTCTTGGTCTCGATTGGCGAAACGCGGATCTTATCTTCAACTTACTGGGCCGAGAGACAAGCAGCTCATCTCGAGATTGCGAATGAGTTGTTGACGATTCTATTCTTCCATTTTTGTACAATTTGTCCCGAAAGCTTGTTTGAACGCCGTGCGACATGATTATGTTGCATAAGTTCTGGCTTTGTCCATTATTTCGTCCAGAGTAAGCCATTTTAAAATCGATATGGCATATTGTGAGCAATTTTAATGGGCTTTGAAGCCTCTTTGAAGTGCTCCTTTTGCTAATATGGAAGCATATTTGAGTAGGACTTAGCAGTATGTAATGTGAAAAGCATTAGCTAAAATCAATGCATCCTTTTACAGTAAATAACGCGTAGGTAGCTCTTTTTATAGCCCTGACGGCTATAAATGCCCGTTTGGATGCTTCATAGAGTGGTAGCCAGGTAAGATGTGGTTCGATGATGACACCTATAATCTTTACAGTTAAAGAATACTCAAGGCGTTGGTTTCCGAATTGAACAAGAGTTGTGTTCTCGCTTAATTTTTGTGGAGTAGTACCACATTGTTGCATTCAACTCCATGTATTATTTTGAAGTTCAATCTCAATTATTATCATATCTGAAATGATTTCAATAGAGTTTGATACTCTAAAATCTCTGAACTCCTTAAGCTTAAAACTCCTGAACTCCTTAATAACATAAAATCCATAGACTCCTTAAAATGCTTAATACCAAGGGCCGATCCAGGAGAGGCCTGCGGGACACGTGCCCTCCTTCAGCGATGGATGGTTTTGAAAGCTTTATACTCATTAGCGGTGAATGAATCAAAAAATTAAGCTATCATTTGATACAAATAACACTGTTCACCAATTTTGAAGAAAATATCAAACATCTATTTGAGTGAGTAAGAATAGAAAGTGAAGGGCTCATTTTTTTAACGTGATAAAAACAAATGTGATGGCTTTGAATGTTAGAAAACAGCCTGACCTGAAAGCAAACGGCAAAGAAATTATAATGTGGCGGAAAATTTCAACTTTCTTACAAGTTTTGTAACTACGAAACGTGAATGTTCAAAATCTCAGTGAAAACAGAACTTTTGTTGTTCGACTAACCGCTTACGTTATACAATCAAAATGACACAACATTTCTGGAAGAACATAGATAAGACTCATGAACAGTCTTGTGTTCAAGATTTCTCTCTATAATATCGAAACCTGGACGCTCACGAAAGATGAACGCAGTCACATACAAACATTTCAGTTGTGGCCGTACTAAAAAGACTATACATAGCAAATACTGAAGTCCCACGCGTCTTATTGTTAACTATAATAGACACATGCGCACATGATTTTGATAACGCAAAAAATGTCAGAGCGAAAGAGGGACTTCTAAAAGCAAGATGAATCGATAGTTTGAAAACCGTAACTGGTTAAAGGCATGGAACAGGCTAAACTAATGACGTTGGTCTGCAAGGAAAAATGGAAAATAATAATGAAATGGATCGTGAGCTCTAAATAGGCATCCGCCGCCGCCTTAACAGATTTCTGATGATCAAAATGAATAAGAAAAATTGCTCAACAAGTATTCATTATAGATACTACATATTAATTAAGTATTGATAATTGCTTGTCTAGTTGTTAGGTGAATTTGAAAGTGTACTTCGCTGTTAAACCTACACGAAAATCATTACTATATTTAAACATATACTTTTTAATTATAATTATTATTATATGTATAGTACCTAGTATTTTAAATAAAATACCAATACATCATATAAATTACTTACATAATAAACTTGCTAAGTAGTGAACAAGTTTCAATAAACAATTTTATGTCTACGATTGCTATAAATTAATATATACCAGTTGCAGATAATATAAGTCTAGCTGAAATCAACATTCGGAAATGATATATATCTAATTTTATAATAATTTATGCATAATTAAAAAAAATATATTTATTTTATTTTGACATTTAAGTGAAATTACTAAAAATGTCTATATAGTTCAATAAGTTAATTATAAAAAGAAATCAATTGTGATTATATTGACAGTGCTATTAAAATTTATAATATTATATTTAACATGAATATAATATATCGACATTTTTCAATTATATATTTTTATTAAATAGATTAATAAATCATTATTAGTACATTACCTGCTTTAATTGAGTTTTTGTATAAAATTAATTACTAAAATCCACATCTAAACAAGCCATATTATAACTGAATATGTTTTTAAATATAAAATTTTACAGAGCATAAGTATAACAAATCATTTATTTTTAGTGTGAACTAATTATATAATAACTTTTACTTTAACTTTGATGTATAACAAAAAGAATAATCCTATAGAAAATTGAAACAAACATCCAAAATAATAACACACGTTTTACTGTATTATATACTTCCAAGAACGCGCGCAGTATAAAATTATTCAAGTTAGTTGCTTTTCCTGCTTCTTTATTATCTATATAAACTTTGATATATTTGAAGAGCAGACTCATACACAGCCTTTCGACAAGTGTACGCTATACTAAAAATCTATAATTCTTAAATTATATATGTTAAATTACAAACATGTGCCATCACACATTAAATGTCAAAAGATATATGTATATACTATGAAATAATATATACCATGATCTTTGAAATAATACAAGTATACATTTCTGATTTCCCTCCAGAAAATAAATGTGAATAAAATGCACAAGTTAGTTTGTTATATATAATATTGACTATTGTAGTTATATAAAGGTGCAATAGTAATATTTACATATAAATGTAGTATTTGTATTATATTTGTGACATGTCATTTTTATTAGTACTATTTATTAGACATGAATTATCAGGGGGATTATTATAGTAAGGGGTTAATGCCGTCACTAATTGTTTAAGGGAGGCATATTTTAGAGCATTTTTTTGGTATACTGATATTTTTCAAAATTGAATATTTAAAATCAATGAATAAATTAAAATATTGAATACTTTTCTAGAAAAATACAGGTCAAGGGTTTGAAATAGAATTTTTTTCATTCACCCTTTGGATGAAATGTTATTTAGATATAATGTTGAAATGTGCAGAAAATTGTCATGACTATGTCTATGAGTCATGACTCATGTAAACTTAGTCTATATATAGACATATTATAGTTATAGAATATAGTTAGCATATATGCCATTCATATTTAAATATTAATACATTTTTATTTTGACATATACTTTTATCACTTTTACTCACCATCTGGGTGACAGTACCACCTGTTTCACTTGCCACTTATATCACAATCTATACTCATTATTGGCAACCAGGTTAAGGTAATTACCAATTTTGAACCCTGGTATACCATATGGGTCGGAAAAGATATAAATATAGAAACACATATACAATCATTATAGAGCTAGACTTTAGTGGGGTAGGCATAGCATATAAGAAAATATAATATAGAAACATTACAAGTACACCCACAAGAAATCAGGCTGGAATGGGCATTCTGCAAAAATGGTTACACTTTTCTATGTTTTAATTTAATCAGGTCCAGGAAACCATATGATAAGTTTGAAAATAATTGAATATGTGTTTCAGGGTGGGTGTCTTTTTTTAAATATTTGAAAATTTAGTATTTTTTCCAAATTTTAGTATTTTGAAAATAATTGAATTAAGCTATGTTTTACAAGAAAGATTTAAAAAACATAAAATAAATAATATAATTCTTAAGTGATTAATCTACAATGTTTACTTACTGTATATTAAAAACTGCATTGAATATTGAATAATTTGATTTCTTTTTATAAATTTATAAAATTGACTTTGAGTAATAAATACATATATTATAAGGATACATGTTAAAAAGTTTACAATAAACATATACATATATATGTTGTGCGCATTTTGCAAATTTGCGCTATTTACAAAATGGTCCTTGCACAGTTTGTAAATTTAAAGATAGCACAACCATTTGTAAATGGCGCATGTCTGCGCCATTTGCAAATGGTTTAACAAAACTATTGCACTATTTGCAAATGGTCCGCACCATTTACAAATGGTTTAACAAAACTATTGCACTATTTGCAAATGGTCCTTGTGCATTCTACAAATATATTTTTTTGTTTTATTTAGGCACTGATAATACTTTCTCTATATTTAATTAATTTTGAATTACCATTTACAAATGGCACAAGCTGCGCATTCTGCAAATAAGGATTTTTATTATATTTTTAGATTTATGTAATTACCTATTATTAGTAATTTAACGTAATATATATTTGTCTTTTTATGATTGGATATTTAACGTATTTTATATATATACCTACACATATTAAATAAGCATTTACATAAGTATGATTTACATATGATTGGTTGGATTCTATGGAATTCTCCAATTACACTTTGAATGGGCGTGAATATATGCGAAAATATATGTGAATTCTATTGGATATACATTAAAAAAAATCTCCTTTTAATGTAGACACCCTGATATAATAAAGAGCAATTTTTAATATTATTAAAGCAGCTAAATTAGTTTATAATAAACATATAAATTTTAAACAACATGCAGCTTAATCCCATCAAATGTACCATTTTGAAAAAAATAATATTTGTCTACATATCAAAAATAGCTGTCTACATATAACAAGTAGTATATTTTTCATTTCCTGCATCAAAATGTATTAACAAAGATAAATCACAGTGCCCTTTTTGAAGGTACTTTTCTAAATGCATTTCTAAAAAAATTATATTCAAATCAACATAATCATTAATATTTGTTTTACATAAGTAACAATATTTTTATTGAAGTGATTATATACTTATGTGTTATATTTTATATTAAGAAATGTACAAAATATTATGTTCATTTTTTAATTGCTTGTTTCAAAATAGAACACATTTTTCAACCAACTTCACCTATGTAAACATGACTCTGTATCAAAAGTGGAAAATATATTGTTGATTGATGTGGTCATTAAAATGACAATGTCACTTAATTAAAATATCATTTAGTAAAAGTAGGATATAAATAATTAATATTTTGTATTGAATGAGTTACTTCTAACATTCAACAACTATTGACAGAAACCCTAAAACAAAGTCTTGCACTGTAACATGTGTGCAAACCATTTAAACATCTACATTTAACCATAGCTAAATTTCAAAATCTTCTCATCCTTGCAAGCAAATTGCTTGCCTAGAAAATTTACTTGTCAGTGTTCCTACTATGAATTGAATTCACACCCATATGTAAATTTGAAAAAATGGGTGCAAATACATTATGAATTTAGGGTGGGCCAACAAGTTGATTTTTTTTCAGAAATCACTTACCCAGCAAAATTTTCACTTGTATATTACTTGAACTTTTGCATCCCTGAGTATAGCAGTAATATTTGAAAATAATAATTTTCAGTATCCTCTTGTCATATATATTTGCAATGCAATCACATGGCAACATTTTCAAAAATCTATTTATTTGCAGCTTTTAAATATATATTAAAAAGTAAGGTTAGCTCTTATTTGTTATTTTTCAGTTCCTGTTTTTAATCACAAAATTAACTATAATTGATCACACACATTTTTAACTAACTATAATATATATACCATTATTCTTTTACTAGTAAAAAATTATATTACAAAGATCTGGTCTCTATCAGAAACATTTATCTGTCTTAAATTAGAATACAAAATAGTTTCTTGTTTTTAATCCCAAAATTAACTATAATTGATCACACACATCTTTAACTAACTATAATATATAAACCATTATTCTTTTACTAGTAAAAATTATATTACAAAAATCTGGTCTCTATCAGAAACATGTATCTGTCTTAAATTAGAATACAAAATAGACTACCTATATGTTTATGACATTTTTGTACTGTATTATGGGTTCCTTCATTTTCTTTCACTTTTGGTATTGGTCTACTTTTGGCTGGTTTTCTTGAGTTTTTCTAGGAAGTTGTACT
>JAUZND010078058.1:0-16330 GCA_034780555.1 Coelogynopora nodosa | reverse complement strand
TTTATGTCCGGTCATAGCTATACCCGGGTATAACCTTATAACCGGTAATAGTTATAACCGCTTTCTGGGACCCGACCAATGTGTATAGTTAAAAGATGAAATAACGATTTTCAGTTGATAAAAAGTGTAGAATCATCCCCTATCTCTTTATGCAGTTAATGTAACATTAAAAAACTTAATTAATATCTAGCGATGCAGGAATAGAGAGAGAAAAAGAGAGCAGAGAAAGTTATCACATTTCCAATACGCATAGAAAGAGAGATAATTCGTTCAACTGGACATATGTTGAGAACAGGGACACCATATCCAGCCATAGAATTCAAGAACCCTTTCAATGCGAGCATCAATACATTCTCCCTCCTCAAACCTTCGTTGGCTACATAGCTTATAGTCAAGGTAACCAGACGAAACACTGGTATACAGCTGCAGCATCGGAGGACTCGTTCAGCGCCACAGCATCAATCACTACATTTAGCTGGACAGCCTCAATGACTTAAGTGCACATAGAAGTATGGTGTAAGTGGGACGCTTTCGGATCGTACATATATATTGTAGGTCTATATTATGATCCACGACACACAGCAATTCTCTCTAGTATAATACCCAAACATGATATTGCGGGAACAAGCGAGAAAGCAAGGAGAACCCGACGTGTAGATATTGTAAAGCGAACTACTTGTTCTTGTGATTGTGAATTAAAATTTTCTAATCACGGTCTTGCATTGCACTCGGCTGGCTGAGCGACTCCTCTTGCTTAACTATAGGTGTTATAATACAGCAAAACTAACTGAACTAAAAGGAACCTCCTTCCAAGCGAATAGAATATTAGCAGACATTTTCATTTGTAAGCTCCTAAGAGCTGCATACGACCTAAAATGTCCTTATTAGAAGCTATATATAGTTTAGTTTCATGATTGAGACAATGAAAACAAATTGTGCAGTGGAATATAAATATATTCAGTCAGTGGGACAGCAAATGAGTTTTATAGAGGTTGTCCATAGCGACCTCTGTTGATCAAACAGTTTTGTCGACTCATGCATATATAAATTATAATACTTTAAAATATACTTTTTAAAGTTCTGTCAATTTTTGCTAGTTCAAAAGCGCGCGATTGTTATATAGAACGATTGAATTCAAAGATACATATATAAAACAGTCCGTATTTAATGAAAAGGTACATAAAACGACCTTAATATATATACCTACCTACTAACATAAATAATTTATGGGCATAGACAAGAGTTTCAAAGCATTTTCTTTAAGAAGCCTAAATATTTTTTTTAAAGTGAAAAAGAAAGTATGCCTTGGCTTTTGTACAGTAAATTACATAATAAATCCTCAATTGTTCAAATTTCATGTTAAAATTATTATTATGAACAAGAAAAGGTGGTTAATGCAAATGCACCGATTGTAACTCACTATCACAAATAAGTGACTTTATTTTTTAAGTATGTTGTAGCCTTAGTTACATTCATATATTACCTATATATTCTTCTAAACTAATTTAAATAACATTGGCTGGAAAATCAAACGTCCGCCCTTTTGTCTGAAAAAGTGATACATATACACATTCGAGCCGTGAACCCAAATGTTATGTTCTTTTTTTAAGTCGTTCAAATTTGATTGTAATTTAATTTTCGATATCAATACACAGAAATGTATGCTACTTTCTATGTATAAACATCGAGTTAATAAATAAATAAATATTGAAAGCGTCTACTTTCTAGCTACAAATATAACTTAAGATGTTTCGAGTCGCATAAGCCTTAATTATAGGTTATAAAATAGTTTGAATCTAAATTCAGTACTTGAATTGTTAACAAATAAAAATATAAGAGAATATTTGTTTGCATCTATAGTCCAGCAGATATGTGCATATGTAATAAACAACGAATTTCCCGTTATAGTTAGGTATTATGTTGGTAATATAATAAATAGTCTTCAGAAATCATTTTTATTGAGTTATTCAACTTATAAAATTTTATTGAGGATATTTTTTAAAAAGTCGTCATGGGCGACTGATACAGTTTTGTAATTGGGAGATACAGAAATTTGGAGATGCCCACATTTGGAGAATAAGAAAATGATTGAGATGCACAAGTAGAAACAAGTCAGTAAATTTGTATTTGACAATTATTAATAATATCGATATCATATTTTTTCTCTTAAATTAATATAATTTTATTATACAGAATTAATAATAATATATTTAAATAAATAAATAAAAACAACATCATTCAAAATAAAGACAGTTATAAAATAATTTAAATAAAACAATAAATCTTATTAATAACTTAACTAACTAACTATAAGTAACTAATTAAACTTACGTACTATATTGTTAAATTGTAAAAATTAAAAAATTGAAGAATCACTCAAAGTGGAAATATAATAATTTGAACATTTTCAAATGAAATGTAAAGACACAATAATTAATTAAAAATAACTTAAATCGGTGATATAATATCTAATTCTGATTATATTTAAGAGATAAGCCAATCAATGTGACCTCAGCGGTTAATACGAGAAAGAAAAAGGTCATATATTATTCGTTTTCGTGATAGTAAATGATAATAACGCCTCCCTAATATGTAATAATAAAATATTCTAAACACGTCTATAGAGATGTACAGACAATAATAACTTAGTTATATTTAGAAACTATTTTTGTGTTGGAATTATTGAGCATTTCAAGCTTTTTTTTGAGAAATGTTGAAGTTGTAATTTGATATATTCATTTTGGAGAAAGCCTTTATAAATTGTAAACTCCTTATGCTGGCGCCTTTTCGAACCATTTACACTTTTTGTATCAATTGATGTATTGTATTAAAGTTCTGCCACATAAACAAATCCAGGCTATAGCATTATGCGGGCTTATATGTTATGTTGTAGTATGTATAAAATAGTAAAATGTCCGAGAAATAAAAAGAGAATGAAAAGATAGTGAGCAGAGAGAGAGAAAGGGAGAAAGCATAATAGAAAACTATAAAAGATTTTTATGAGCGCCAAATATTACCAGCAGTAGTCAAAACTTGTTCAAATATATATATTTAAAATTAATTATTTAACCGGGTTCATTATGAAATTGAAATCTTCTTAAGAAATTGGTTTATAGAGAACACAGAACGTTGTAATACCAAACAAAACACTACTAACGTACAGTCCGCACATTTAAATAATAAAGTAATGAATTAAGCAATAATATAATTTACAGATAAGAAATACACTCTTTGCAAAAATAAAATACAATCAAGGTGACGTAAAAGATACAGTTTATTAGTGCATAAGGTAATACAAACATATATTTTAGTATAGGATATGCCGATGCTTTTTTATGAAGATCATGAAATATGGAAATAAAGACTTAAAAAACAACAAACAAGCAATTTAACATGGAACAATTAGATAAATCTACTGAATCCACCATGCACAGTAACTAAGTTATCTCTAAACTCAACAAACTTTAACTTTAGTCAATTGTTCAAAATAAAATATACTACTAAATACACTGATTAAATGTTTTTGTTGTTTCTGTGGTTCATTTGTATATAGAGATGTAGACAAAGATAGTAAACAAAAGACAGAAAATAAACTCGGACAGACAAACATACATAAAGACTCAGATAAAAAACTCAGATAAACAGACATAAAGAAAGACAATAAACTCGGACAGACAAACAGACAGACAATAAACTCAGACAGACAAACCGACAGACATAAAGACAGACAATAAACTCAGATAAACAGACATGCAAACATAAAAACAGGGTTAAACTCGAACAAACAAACAGGCGGTCAAACAAACAAAACAGTCATACAAACCGACAGGCAATAGTGTATTATGTTGCAATTAACAGGGGAGTGAACCTTTGATATATAATCTTGAAACTGGTACTTATTGACTTATTTAGATCACATAGGACGCAAAACCACCTGTTTCCAACTATTTCCAGCATGGATACGCACTAAATCCAAGATGGCGGCTATTTAACACGATTATCGCTTAATCCCCAACTATTTTGGACATGTGTAGTGGATATAGTTGTCCAGTATATCATGTTATAGGTTTTTTGGTCACTGAATTCATTGAAGTACTTATTATAACTTTCCATATAGTTATCTGTGCCTTACGGTGTCTTGGAGCGACTCGTTAGAGCAGCGGTCTACATAAAGCATGGATTGAAGCCGGCCTGTACAATAGCGTAACTATAGTACATATACTGACTGGAAAGCACCACAATAGAGCCTTGGATGCTCACCAGATCACTCTGCAAGTTGTATTTGATTTGTGGATTGAGGCATTCTGCGAGCAACATCCAGTGCTACTCAACAAACTGACGTCTGCAATAGAAAATGTGAGAACAGCATATCAAAATGGTCTGGATATAGCTCAAGCTCATCGTGAATGGTGAACTTGGCATCCGATCTGAAGCTGGTGGAAACGCTAGAAATATTCGACTACGAGAACGAGAAGTACCTGATGTACAGGTGGGCTCGTGTGTATATGAGACAGGTCAACAACCTGATGCGAGGTAAACGCGACCTTATACCTTGCCTCATTGTAAAAGATGTGATCTACTTCATCGAATATAACAGGCATGACCATGCACAGAACATTCCCGACTACATCGCACACAGGTATCACGTGGAAAGCACCCATCCCTCGATATGGCAAGAGCGCAAGAGTGATGACTTTGTCGTCAGTACAAACCCTGTTGCATTCACATCGATTAGACCGGATAACGCACAGGAACATGTGAACAAGATCCACAAAGGTGAAGGGGCAATTTCGGGCTTAACCACCGATCCCCAGATACCCAGATACTTCTGAAGAATCCATAGAATAGCTGATCATCCCACATCAATCAGCACATGTCTTGACCAGCATCGTAATAGATGGCATGGCTCTCGTGCAAAAGATGGTTGTTCTGAAGGATGGTATAAAGTGTTGCCGAGACCTGTCAGGCTGTTTCATTCGAAGTGTTGACAACACGTCGCGAGGCTACAGTGACATATACTTATTGTTCGATACCTACATTGTAACAAACTCCATGAAGGACAGAATGAGACAGCTCCGAACAGCAGGAAGAGCACAAGACAAGGGATACAAAATAGAAGATTCCACATCTATCAAATACTTTAAGGTATTTCTAGGAACCAAGGAAACCTAAGCCAACCTCGTGCTATACATTGCACAAAAAGCTGTCCAGCTGTGCAAACTGCCGATCACTACGCACACACAAAGGTGTTATTTCTTCTCAATCAAACATGGTGAACATCACAAATACACGGGAGGAATCCGACACGTTACTGGTCATATATGTAGTAGCAGTGAGTAGTTTAGGTAATACACCACAAATACAATACACTCCTTTGACACATATGTGTTGGTGCTCGCTTTGCACAGGGTACCAGACCTCAACACAGAGAGTGTCATTATCATGGACTCTGGTGATCAACGACGGAAGACTAAACTCAAACCTATCTACATTTTCATTTGCGCAGAACGTGCAGTAGGTTGCCAGGATTCTACGCGCTCACTGGATGTGATACCACTGGCCACATCCAGGGAATGGGAAAGCCTACTTGCTTCAAATCCTTCATGAAGGCTAGTGATGACATAATCCTAGCTGTCTAATCAGACTGAGTCTATCTGTCTAATCAGACTGAGTCTATCTGTCTAATCAGACTGGGTCTATCTGTCTAATTAGACTGGGTCTATCCGTCTAATCAGACTGGATCTATCTGTCTAATCAGACTGGGTCTATCTGTCTAATCAGACTGGGTCTATCTGTCTAATTAGACTGGGTCTATCTGTCTAATCAGACTGGGTCTATCTGTCTAATCAGACTGGGTCTATCTGTCTAATCAGACTGGGTCTATCTGTCTTTAACAGCAAAGCAAACAGACAGATAGACAACATAACATTATATAAATAACTAAGAACATGCTCTCTTAGTATTCTATTAGAGGAACATAGCGGGACATATGATTTATATACTAAAAACAATTACAGCAATTTAAAATCGTTCATCTTAATTATATAGGTACGTCAACATTCATGTATCTTCAATCTCAGAAATAAAGCCCTATAGGCTATGCATAAGAAATCTAATTATTTATTTACTTCTTTGAGTTTTCATTGTCAATCCTTATTTCTGTCGTCCCACATCCATTAATATACAAGTTAAGCACTATCAAGAACAAACGACATAACATGGGTATATCCATTACTCGGCATTCTTGTGGATATTATGTTACTTAAAATTTTGTTTGTTCCTATTCCTATTATATTTGTTCCTATTCCTAAAGATTGATAAGGATTTAATTGGTCCTAGCATTCTCATAAAGTATAATTTTGAGGAAGTTAGTACGTAGATCATGATTAATTTTTTTTTTTAATACCAATATATAATCCATCAGTTAACATAATATAAGCTATAATTTATATAACTATATCAACTGCTGTGACACAAGTTAGATGCTAAATAAGTAACTTACGCTACAAATCGTTAAATTGATTGCTAATAATGTACGTATATACAATATGTATTATAACAGAGACCGTTGCTTATATATACTTGTGATTGTTAATAAATCTTTTAAAACATTACGTAAACCGATACAGCTTAATTTATATGTGAAAGCAACGTTCGACTGAATGTCAATATAGCGTCAAGGATAAAGAAAAGAGAATTATTAGATCTTTTATATTTTTTAGATTTTCAGAATACATGCAGCAAGGTCAACATGTCATTGTTTAAATCTAAAGTTTTTCAAAACTCCACTGTTTTAACGATCCTTGGTATGTGCAAATTAACGTATGTAAACATCTCATATTCTCAAGTATAGCCATGGAGGCCATATAATCAACAGAGAATAAATAACGAATTTAAGATATAATGCCACTTAAGCTTTTAGTGTACAGGACATATAAGTCTTTTTGCACATGTTTCTTTAATAACAAAAAAATATCATATTTTAGAGATATTATTACAATATCGGATTATTATTTTTTTAAATTAGCTAATGTAAACTATGTATATGCAATTGTATTTCATTTTTAAATGTTCTTTCTCTATATATATATATTAGTTTGTTATATTCACATTTTCTAAATGTACTTTATTATTTTTGACATTTCCAAAAAGTTATTGATCGAGCAGTGAATTTGGAAATATTTTCTGACATTCCGCCATTTTCATCGATGTCTTTGACAACCTTTTAGTTCCCTCCACTGATATCGTTTCCTGAATTCATTTAGAACCATCAGTTACAGATAATACTTAACAAATACTCAAATTACAGAAGAGCACATATAACTAAATGTACCTAAAGTAAAACAACGCAAATAGTTAATCCTGGAACGATAAAAAAAATGTCCCGTTGTGCTAGCAGTCTGGTTTATCTATCAAATGTAATCACACGATGTGTATTATAGCCGTCTTCTACACTCAATGATATTGCCAACAGTATTTAAATAATACATAATTTATCGAACAAATATTAAATTTGATATATTTACTTTACTTTTTCAACGAGATTGCTGGACACAATATTGTGCAAACACCATAAAACAATACCCGCAACATTAGGCCAAAGAGAAACAGCGCAGGGGACGAAAAGCCCAGAATCACACTCACCTGAATGAGACAGATGTATCGCTTTTTCCACTTCTTGAAAGCTGTCTTGCTGAGGGCATAGCAATGGCCGCAATACTTGAGGTTGGAGGGCTTGTCCATCCTAATCACCAACTGGATGCTCAGGGGGTCCGGACAGATCCGGGTCGTCTGCATCTTGTGCCACTCCGGGTGTTTGGGACTGGTGCAGGTCGGCTTGATCACCACCTTTGCCATGCGTGGTACACAGAGAAGTGAAAAAGTGGCTTTTAAATGTGGGAACTAAGTTAAGTTCAAAAGTTATATATAATAAAACAACAATTATTGCTGAATACATTTTCTGTGTAAATATCAAGAGTGTGTAACTACCAATCAGTGGCAAATAAAGTAATATTAATATTAGCGACCTTGTAGTTGTGGATCTATATAAATATGCTGGTTACGACACACTTTAATCATCTTTGATTGGTGGATATACGATTTATTAATAATTTATTATAATTATTTAATATTATTATTATTATTCATGTTATTTATTATAATTTATTAATAATTTGATCGTCTAGTTTTAGTGATAAAATGCTGTATTCAATTTTATTATTGTCAACTTTTATATATTTCCATTATTTCCATCATAACAAGGGTACAATCGATCAGGCAAAGTTTTCAATCAAAATAATCGAAAAATCAAAGTTCATCAAAGGCAATCAAATAACCCAATCATTAAACTCCAATAATATTAGCCAATCAATTCATAGTAAAAAATTTCTACTGTTTAATCACAAATATGAATAGTACACCATTTTTAAAATAATATATTTTTATTTTTAGATTTATTTTAATGCTAACAATAAGAACATGGTTACAATACATCGTAGATTGAATCACAAAATAATCATAACTAGTCATAGCAAATAATAACCTCATATAAAATGTATGATTGGGTATCGGAGAAATAAAACGCATTGACAATATATAATACTATATCAAGACTTTTATCTAACATTGTGAAACGATTTTCTATTAAATTAATCCACTTCCGATACTCCAATTGAAATCATAAGTCTTGAAATGTAATTTTAATTTACATGTTACGTATTTGAAACGTAATACTTGACCGCAAAGTTATCCCATATTTTGATAGAAAAATATATAAATATATAAGCAGCATATAAATAATAAATTATTTTTGTGGTAACTGTCACTTATAGACATCAATAACAAGCTTCCTTACAAAATTCTCTAATGTATATGCAGTATTAGCTAAAAATGTGACAAAACATTATAATTAAACATGCCAGAAAATATTTTGAAAACCTCCATAATTAATTAAAACTGTTAAAACATTAAAAAATGAAAAATTATATAGTCTGAAGAAGCAATTCTAATTTCTTAGCATATATAATATATATTTATATAATAAACCCAACAACACCATCCGACCGTTCTATTCAAAAGACGTGAAATGGAACGGGGACTAGTTCATCTCACCAAGCTGTCACAGTTGATTTCCTGTCACATTCGAGGAAGACGTTTTACTCAGCCATATACAACAAGATGGACAATTATTGCTCTTCCCAACCGAATGCATGCATGCATGTGGTTGCTATAGAGGAAGAACGAGCTACCTAGGGAAACACACCGCTGTGAAACCTGAATATGTTTTCAACATATTATGCTATAAGAATCCACTTTCCACATAATACTGTAAATATTACATTATAATTAACGAGAGCTTCACATGTTGGTAAATTTTATGTCAAGGTAATTTCAATTCTCTAACTGCTCTATACCGTTATTGTATTTTTGAGATATATATCACCTTTTATACCTTAACAATATATAAAATATCATATAGCAGAAATAGATATAGCTATACATAATTCATAGTACCAGAAAAAATAATAAACAAACTTATAACTAACTATAAATAAGAAATACAATATATCCGCATGAATTTATAAGCCGAAAAACGATTGCCGCTTTTTTTTAATTGGTGGATAATTTCATACAGATTTGGCATATATGGTATTAAATTAATATACAATAAAATTAATAAAATACTTAAATGAAACCACGTTTTTAACAAATTAATCGTAACATATATGAATCAAAGTAAAATAAAACAAAAACTATATTTCTTAGAATAAAAATTAAATTGATTTAGATTTAGATTTAGATTATCTTCATTTTATCGGTTAATTTTACATAAATTTGTTTATGTATTTATTCATTGTATTGCGTAGGATTAAGAAGACTACTTCGTCAATTTAACTAACCTACTTTAAGAACACCTTGCAGTTAGTGTTAAATCAATAAAAAATAAAAACTAGATAAATCAACATGGATTGACTACGAAATGCAGAATATGAGGTTAACATAAAAGTATTTAAAAAATACTTATTTGTTATAACATTCATAATTGGGATTTTACTACAAAAAGAAAATTGGTTTTGTTAGTTATTAAAAAAATAAATCTCTATTTATACAAGTAAATTTTTTCGTATTTATTTAATAAATTTGTTTCTAATTGTTATGATAGTTTCTGATGAAAACTGTCAACAACATATAATATTTAAACATTATGTTGTTAAGTGTAAGTATATAGAAATATGTATTACTTCAATTAGTCCAAAAATCTATATCTACATAAAGTAAATATTTCATATGAGCAATGCAAATCTTTATTATTATTTTATTTCGATATCAACTGTACTAGAATACTTACTTGTCATAATAACTTGTTTATCTTAACTTATAAATTGAAGAAGGTAATGCATAAATAGTACTACAAAAAATCTGTTTAGATTATTCAAATCACTTTTACAGTAAAAATTTTGATATTAACTATAGGCTACAAATGCGTAGCAACCAAAATTCAAAACATTTAATACAACAATAACTCACTACATAGTAATTCTTAGATAACGTACATGTATGGTTCATTAGTTAAACTAGAATGACTAAATTCTGTAAAATAACAAA
Organism: Coelogynopora nodosa; assembly: GCA_034780555.1. NCBI lineage: Eukaryota > Metazoa > Platyhelminthes > Proseriata > Coelogynoporidae > Coelogynopora > Coelogynopora nodosa. The sequence continues at coordinate 5,725 of JAUZND010078058.1, read as the reverse complement.
ATAAGACAATGCAAAAACAAATTTTAGATTTGTAAAAAATTCACCGATATAGGAAGTAACTTAAAACGTTATTAAAATTGTTTCGTTTAACACTGAATAGAAAGAAAAAACAGCTCAACAGTCAAAAAAATAGTTAAAGATATTAGTTTATAATTATTGCTAAAGTTTTAATGCTGTTGTAGTGATATATAGTTAAAAAAGAAATGGTAAATAAACTGATTTAACATCTACAAATGATTGATCAAGGTTGTTAATTTTTAATATAATCAAAGAACAATTGGGAACACATAGATAGGAACAAGATCTATTTTAATAAAAAGCAAAACATTCTATGTAAGCTAACTTTTACTTTCATATACAGAAGAAGTACAAAAGAGTATGTTTTACAAAGACATCACTATAAATAAATAATATTTATTTTTAACTGACTAGAGTGAACTCGCATTATTTATCTTCATCAAATTTTAGTTTATAGGTTTGGAAAATTTTGAACATACAACCAAATTTAGTTTCAATTAATTATATATACGTCACATTTTAACCTATCTATTTAAAATTGATTTTATAACATTATTATAAAATGATGCGTTGATGCAGCATTATAAACTGACTGATAATATAATTTTTTTAAATGATATTCATACGCTTATACTTACGGATAGATTACAGTATGGTTTTTTAACTACAGCAGATTAGAATATTATCTGGAAGTCTTTGGGAAGAATAAATTTACGGAAAAAGTTAAAGACATATTTTAAAAACAACGATGACTTCAATAAACAGGACAATGCGTTATGGTGAATTACAAATCATGTTAAAAACATATTTTTAAAAGCAGCGTTTTCTATACAAATGGTATTTACAATGCTATCTAAATTGACATTATGAACAAAATGTTGATTGAAAAATTAAGAATTAATTATGTGAAGCCTTTCAAATAAAAAAATATGCAAATGTGTGCTGATGGAAACAATCGAAATTTTTCCTCGGAGGAAAGGGTCTTATTTCCACAATCTTCTGAAAGCCCATACAAGAAGTTCCCTTATGCATTAATCACAGTTAGGGCGTGTTTTGTGATATAAATTAGGTACCTGGTTTTAGCCTGTATGCTAGATTTGTTGAAATATGTTAAATATACAATTTCAATAATTTGGCATATCTTAAAATTATAAATGGAAATTATAGAAATAGTTTGTTTCACTTTAACGATCACTCAGCTTTCAGCAAACAAATAATTAGAAATTAGTTTTAAAAATGTTCATAGATACCTTACTTACTTACTTCAATATACCTTATTATATTTAGCAGACATATCGCAACATTAAAATATTTCCTAATTACTCAATTAATTAATACAATTGAGTTTCATTCCACGATAGAAAAGGCATATGTGTTCATATTATAGTACAATCCATGTCGCAATTGCATAAAAGTATTAGATTGTAACAAACAATAAAATACTTCAAGCATCTATGTGACGTCATTTCTAGAGAACGAAGTCAAATTTTTATTTTTTTGTTAATCAGGTAATCAAACCTTATTTCGTTAATCTATCATGTTTGAACATATTTGAACATAAACCCATGGAAAATTTATCCTGTATCCCAACCCCTAAATATGATGATAATTTTGGGTAAATTGCAGATTTAACATTTTTCATAAACGTTTACATAGATATACAAACAAAATTTTGCCAAATCACGCAGGCGTGGCGGTAAGACATTCCACAGGCCGGTGTCGCTACTAAAAAGACTCAAATAATAGCTACATAGTTAATAGTGATAAGAATGAATATTATCTGTTGACAATGTTAACGGTAGTTGGCAAATATTGTGCTAAAATAATTTAATTAACATTTGTTTTAACATTTCAAACAATATTTATTAAAACATATTAAATAAATGAATTGTTAAAAAATAATCAATCTTTTTAGCAAAGAAGGCCAAAAATATTTTAAAAACGTTATTGGATATTTTAACATTGGGTTCGTATATCAAATTTAACCGATGTAAAAAAATTTATGGCTTTTTGTCTGTATTGTTATAATATTCGTTAATTAAAATTAATCCCCTTTTATGAGAAAAATAAGCTTTTATATATGTAATTCAATATGCTACGTATATTTCAATTACAAAAAACTTAATTTTTATAAGTTCTAAGCACAACAGTATATAAGATTTATCTAGTTACAGATATTATAATATACTGTACTGGTATTATATCAAAATATCAAAACAATATTTCGCTTAGAAAACAGCTTCATACATTCTCAGTAAATAATACAAATCTTAGCCTATACACATGTACATCCTGTGTATGTCACAAGATTACAATAAACTTTAATTTTTAAGATGTTGAATTACGACTTCGTAAACATTGTTCTTCCCGATATACATGATAGTATTTATTATAAATACTACTTATAAACAGTTAAAAATACTCTGCTTACTATACTTATAAAGTAAAGTGTTTCTCTATGCAGAACAAGCGATGTCTCATAAACTGGAATTTTGCAAGTTAAGCCCTCGATTTAGTTTTAAGAGAACATAAATAACATCACTTATTTCATTAAGCAGAATCTATATCACTTCAATTAAATGAAACCCGACACAACATATTGTAATATCTCTCACATAGAAAATGTATATTACACTATATAGCATATTCATTTACGCAATATAATACATAGTAATAATAATCTATCGGCAAGCAAGCATAAAGGCAGTCAGTCCCCGATCGTCAAATGCTCGAGGGGACATGCTGTATTCTTTTTGTACAAAGTTAGCGAAACCGTTTTTATTTCCTTCAAAACACCCCTAGTCATTTTCTAACATGCCATATATAGTTTAATTATAAAATTTATACGATATCTCATTAAAGCGGAACAGTTTTCTCTAGTTTCTCAGTACAGCATCGTTTTTCTCAGCTATTAATCTGATAGAACAATTTCTCTTTTCCTGAATTTTCACCCGCCGAAAATAGGCAAGATAGAGATGGTTGGGGGAGGGAGAGGAAAGGGGGGGGGGTTTAATATATATTTCAATTATTATATATATGTAGAGCATACATACGTATATAGTTCAAGTCAATTTAAGCTCTAATATACAGAGAGAGAGAGTGGAGAATAGTTTGATTTAAAAACATTTCTTATTAGTTTTCTTTAAGAAAATATGTAAGCTCTTAGTTTAAGCCTTTCTACTCAGGCATAATTTAGAATATATATATATATCGAAATACTGTTTTGATTTATTCTCACCTAAAACTGTGGAATATTCTATAGCAGTAAACCAACCGCTCTGATGTCAGTCAACGTCTAAGTATATAGTTATTAATAATATAGTGTCTCTTTTGGATTAGAAACTATTGTTACCTTAACTTCTCCAGATGTTTCTCTTACTTTTCTAGGAGAAAATGTTCATATATATATTAAATTCCCATCTATTTTTCACAACGCAATTTTCCTCCTATTAATGGAAATTTGTAATGTCAAAGTATTTGTAAATGTTCCTCTTAGATATGTTTGAAGGTCAAAGGTGTGATATTACAAATATAAGACAGTTTCACACTTAAGAAACGACTAAACAAACACAGATTATATATTTTATTTTCAATTTAAATATCTTCCTCAGGCAGTTTGCGATATAGTTTCAAGAAGCATTCACCCTACATCTCTATTCCCATCCGACTAGACGTGTGTTAAAAACAATCAGCAAAACGAAGTATATAACAAAATCTATATTTAATAGAGGAATGATGTCTACACTACATTAGCGTTTGATTCACGCAGACAAAACCCTATAGCTATACATTAAACATGAATATCATAATATCAATCAAATTTTATTCTTTATAAATATATACAAGATAGAGAGGGGGAGGGGGAGGGGCAATTTGACAAATAAACAATCGGTTTATCATACGGTACATCGTTAAGGTTCTGGTGTGCATGGCAGAAATAACAACATTCAATGGAGCACGCTTTCTCTCAGTTGTTCCTCGACTTGGTATGAATGCAGACAATTAACCTCTAGTCTAGTTCAATTCATATCTATTGTCCACTTCTTACTGCAGACATTGAAAGTTATTGACCTTATTTCAAACTGGCTAAATACATATTAAAAGTCGAATTATTATTTCATACGTCAGTTTAAAATTTAAAATTAAAAGGTTATAATAGACTGACAAGAAAATACTTTGAAAAATCATATTCTTTTCAGTCTATTTTTCTGAATTGTCTATTTAAAATAAAATTGACTTACTAACCTTGGCTGACCAACGCAAAGTCAAGACAAGAATTAACTAAAAAAGTAGTTTTGTATTTTCCCCTGATCCAGCGCAGAGTTAAGGTCGCTTTATAATTTCAAATACAATGTAGACGAAGACGCAACTCGCCTATTAAGTTGTTATAAGAAACATTAACTTCACTATAGCAGAAAATTATGAAGGAACATGTAGAATTTTTTTGGTAATTCCGGCGAAATTGTACATAACTTTAAAATAGACGAGTCAATTTAGCATCGTTCGTGCTTATGTGGTTTAAAAATAGATTAAGAAAGAGTGGTTAAAATAGTGGATTCAAATGTACGTATCGTCATAAAATAATAGCTCCAAGTTGCACTGAGTTTATACGAAAGTAACTAACCACATTTCAAAACATGTAATGAACCATTATATTCATTAAAGAGTTAATTTCACTTTAAATTGTTACTGCACGTACAAATCCTACAAAACTATTAGTATACTCAATATAATACACGATAATTTCTCTGTCTGTATGTGTAGGACGCTGAGATCTCAGTAACTGGATGTAATTGCACCTGCAAAATAGTTCACTTTGTATAGAGAAACAGATCACCATGGGAAAGGTTGGAACTGATTATTTCATCAAATATTTCTGACGACAATTTGCCACAATTAATCAACAAAATGACAGAATTAATCCTTAAAATTGACCAAATCTGTAATCCTACAGATTAAAATGATTAGGGAGAATTAACTGTTTTCCCATAGTTAAAATGATTTCGGGAAAATCTATTATCTCGGCGATTTAAATATATTATTATGTTATTAATTTTTTAACAAAATCAAAGCAACTACAAAATAATCTATGATTGATATTTATTTTTGCGTTGAAATTTCATTACTATTATGGATTGTAAAATAGTATCACTTATTTTAGGGAGGTAACAGTCTTGTAATAAATAAAGATATGAAGAAAATATGTTAACTTTATATGTACATATATATTGTAAGCTTAAATTTTATTATATTCATTCATAAATTATTTTGAAGTTTTACCACTTTCTTCCTTTTCCTGGACAGCATATTAATCTCGAGGCTTTTTATAAAATTAACACATAGGTAATTAATATTGTTATGATTATTTCCTAGACATATAATAAAATTTTAATGTTCCAAAACTATTCACAGATCGGAAGATTTATTTCTGAAATATTAGACTTTTCCAGATTTCCTGACTAAAGACGGAAATTATAATTTTGAAAACTCTTTCAAAATTCAAAGATACAGATATCACAAAAAAATTACTGTTCGGTAACATTATGTCGCTTATATCAGAACATGTTACCTATGTCACACGTCAATCACGTCATAACATATCATAAAATGTTAAAATATAACATGTAACCTATAAAATTGATTGGAACCATCAGGCAAAATCAGCTCACCAGATAGAAAGAAAAGAAATAAATCAGAAATAATAAAA
>JAUZND010078047.1:0-16330 GCA_034780555.1 Coelogynopora nodosa | reverse complement strand
AGATCTTTTGAAATTACAGATCCTTTGAATTTACAGATCCATTGAATTTACAGATCCATTGAATTTACAGATCCATTGAATTTACAGATCCATTGAATTTACAGACCCATTGAATTTACAAATCATTTGAAATTACAGATCCTTTGAATTTACAGATCCTTTGAAATTACAGATCCTTTGAATTTACAGATCTTTTGAAATTACAGATCCTTTGAATTTACAGATCCATTGAATTTACAGATCCATTGAATTTACAGATCCATTAAATTTACAGATCCATTGAATTTACTGATCCATTGAATTTACAGATCCTTTGAATTTACAAATCATTTGAAATTACAGATCCTTTGAATTTACAGATCTTTTGAAATTACAGATCCTTTGAATTTACAGATCCTTTGAATTAACAGATCCTTTGAATTTACAGATCCTTTGAATTTACAGATCTTTTGAAATTACAGATCCTTTGAAATTACAGATCCTTTGAATTTACAGATCCTTTGAATTTACAGATCCTTTGAATTTACAGATTCTTCGAATTAACAGATCCTTTGAATTTACAGATCATGAAGTCTCAATTATGATTGCACTGGACTAAAACATGATCGTAACATGTAGATGACAATTTCTGCTGCATTAAATTATGTATGTCGATCGTTTATCTGATCTTTGCATTCTAATTTTATTATATTAAGATATAGATTATATAAACAGAATTTAAAAATTAAATTTTGTTATAATTCTAAAAATCACTTCTCTTAATTGAAATTTTTTTAAATGGATATAAGCAGTTAAGCAGTAGTCCCCAATTGAAGAACGATTACATCATTTTCTTTTCAAGTATCGAATTTACCACCAATAAGAAATATTATAATAGTGCAGTGGTTAATTAGAACCACTAAATGAGATACAGATGAAAAAAAAGTCTGAATTATTTTATATTAAATACATCTCAAACGTTAGATTTTTTAAATTCTAAAGTAAAAAATTGTTAATAAAACATAATAACTAAATATAACATGCACAACGAAATATTTAAAATACACAATGCAATATGTAGAATATCAATAAATAAGAATAAAGTACCACAAGGATAAAGTAATGTATCAACTTAAGTATGTAATACTTTGGCATGCTGAAGTTATAAGGCTACTGTCAAGAACAATCATTATCATTAGTATAAACTACTGCAAAAATTAAACGAAAGAAAATAAAACGTTGCGTTAATTTGTTATCCATTTCGGAAAAATATATTTTAATGAACTAATGAATCATTAAAAAATATATAATATAGTTATGTTTTTAAAAAAAACAGTAAAAAATCACAGGTTAGCGCTTTTTCAAGCAAACACTCGTGGGCTCGAACCTGTTCCGAGACAACCCCCCTGGCATCCGTAAACCAGCGTCTTAACCACTCGGACATTGCCATTAGAATATATCTCAAGTTTAGCAAAATATGCATCTGAACTACACATAGATATTAATCTAAACAATACATAATTATTCTCTACTTGATCCATGTAATTTTCAGTATGCATCAAACAATAAGACATTGAAATTGTTGATAGAATTTACTGACAACGAGAAATATGAGAAATATTCTTTATATGCTTTTGTTTGTTGTTTTTTTGTGTATTATTAGTTACATAATTTCTATTATACTATAGTTTTTAGTTATAATATAAGTAAATTATAAAAACCAAAGAATATTGATTCTTCTCGACAAGTATAAATCACGTTAAAACTTATTTAACCATAATACAATATATTCAGCACATATTTTGAAAGACTAAAAACATTGTCTAAATATAATAACTGTTGTAATTATGCCACTTCATTGTTAACGTGTAATTGTAATTGTTCTTTACTTTTTATAATCATGCCCGCTGCGTATATAACCACTTAGGTACGTATCAAAATCTACATTGTACGATGTTAGAATCATGTAGATCATGTAGATAAATAATGTACAATCATTTAGAATTGGATTTCTTAAAAAAAGATGTAATTGTATATAACAGAAACTAATTGAATAAATTACATACACAAATTACATACACAAATTATATATTTAAGGTTAATAGTTGTCGTATATTAGAGACTAAAATGACTAATTTCATATAAATTGTCGACAGTTACACAAACACCACAACATTAGGCTTACTGAGGAGGCAAACATATTTAATGTGGTTAAACCAGTACCAGATTAGAACAGAAAATGAGAGTTTGTAAATATAGTAGCCAGTATATTTACTACTTACCTTGACCAGCGTAAGCTAATAAATAGTATATAAGGAAGGATTATATAGTGATTTTATGATAAAATGATCTTATAAATAATGTTGTGAAATAGAATTATATATATATAATTTAAAATTTTTAAATACCTTTAAAATGTCCGATACTTTATAAACTGAGATTAAAAAAGGGTTCTTCATTTTTGTGAAAACAGTTTCTTGATTTGTGTGTTATAAATGTGTTAATTGTGACTATCGAATTAATAGTCACAACGGTTTTTTGGAATTCGGTTGAAAGTGATGCATTTTTAATGTCAGCGTGAATTTAATTGTAAATATTTTCAAATTGAAAATTTTTATGTTAATATATTTTATCGTCGACCCGACAGGACAATTGATACCGTGTTGTAAACTTGATGTTGTACTCCTAAATCCACCTATGTAATCCCCTTAAATCCACCTATGTAATCCCCTGAAATACATCAATATCTACTCAATCGTTCATTACCAGAATTAGATAAATAATGCGTCCTGTATTTATAAACATAAATTTGAATAAATAACTTAAAAAACTACTTTTAACAGTTAATACCCTAATTGACAAATATCACAATGACAACAATGCAGGTGATTGATTCATTTAAAGTTCAATGCATTACACTAATCAAAGTTAGTAAACTCTTCACATGATTGGAATACTTATTACGAGTCAACAACTCTTTCGAACTCCTTGAACTCCTGCTGCAACATGCATATCTACCTGAACTGAAGGTATCTACTTATTTCCCTTCTTTTCCTTTCATTATAATTTTTATACTAACTAACAAAACGTTTATCTCAGTATAGAGGATATAGATTTACCGATAAATGTTGAAAAGTTTTGGTAAATCACTGTATAAAAAAGATGATATTGTAATAAAAAAAATTAGAAGATATTAAGAATAAAATATAATATAGCATTAACACAGTACTGGTGAGTAGCTTTATAAAATACCATCGTGATAAAATTATTTCACACACTGAAGAAATATTATTAACTATTTCGTCAATTGCATAAACTGGCAAATATCGGAAATTATTGGTATTTTGTTAGTTAGTAAGTGTGAATGTGGACTTATGTATACTACAAGTATATATATATATATATTGGTGACTTATGATTGCTATGATGTATCAGTGCTTACATCATATGATCAGGTTGATATGCTTCATTGTTATATGCGTCGAGCCATATAGGGTTGGATCTGAAATGGGATCACATTTTATAAGTAGATTATTATTATATGACGCATAAATAACATGTAAATATCATGACGCAAAAATAAGACATAAAGTTATGTCAAAATGATTAGTAGAAGTTCAATTTACTCTCCGTATTACCATCATTTATGCGTCATATATTATAATCATTAAAAGTAAAGCGGATTACTTAAAAGTTAATTTTTATATATTTTACATATTATATCGAATAATATCGAATTTGCAACACTAATTTACAATTATCAAATCATATTTTAAAATATAATATTTAGATTTTTGTATAAATTTAAGTACTAACAACAACAAACATTTAAAACAAATGTAAACATTAATGTAACTATGTCAAGTATTATAAATTTGAATATAACTTTATTTAATTAAAATTCTTTATCATGATTTTCCTAAAAATTAGTTAAAACAGTTTTCTAAGAATACAAAAATTGCAATTTAACTTCAATACTACGTAGTTCACATGACTAATCATTAAAATACCACAGAGTAAATAATAACGGTATAATTATAAATATCCTTCATATCGTTTTTAATGACAATGGTTAAAATGCTAAATAAAACAATGCAACTTGTTTCACCTTTCAACAATTGCCTGGACACGTCATAGTAAAGTATACAGTAATCTTAATGAAAACATACTTTGGCATGCAACATGTAATTCTTGCTTTATAGAAGGAAGAGTAGTAGAATGTTATCTATACCGCAGGTATCGTCATCTTAAATACTGTATACTACAAGGCAGCATGCAGCTAACAAGCATTACACAGTATACCATACTATCATTAAATAATTAAAACACCACACAGAGAGAGAATCACATCTTTGTGCGAAGTAGTTCAAGTGTATAATGTGATTTGCATACAATTAAAACAGAAAAGAGACATGCATGAATTTTAGACAATTTCCCACTTTAACTTTATTCATATTGTATTATAATTTGTTAATGTGTAAAAAGAAAAATAAGTAAATAAATTATACTTGTATATTAAATTAAAACTTTGAAAGAATAACATGTTTTTCTGTAGTGTCATATACATACTACTGCTTGATTTCATCAAACGGATGATCGCATATCGCATAAGAGTAAACAATCTCTTCTTTGTGTATCATGAGAAAAAGATGCACATTGAATTAATTTACAATATAATGACATATCTTATTGAAGTTTAGTTACTTCGTTTATCATGTTGATTGTGAGGAACTAAGGAAGATTAGAGTGATTCCTTTATAATTCTTTACAAATCTAACAAATATGGATCTAATGTGTTATAAAAATAACAAATAAACTTTATATTACAAAAAAATATGTTGAAAATAAAATATAATTCATAATAAAAAATATATAAAAATTACATTCATAATTTTTATAAATTCCTAAATTTAAATTTAAAATTAAATTAAATCTATAAATATCTTAAATTCATTATAAAATAAATATAAAATTATAAGCTAAAAAACAAGTTAAATATCTTCAATTTTTTTTTTAAATATAATTTAAATGTTAGTATTACTTCTATTATAATAGTAGTATGTAGCATGAACACCTAACAGTAGTGTATGATTCAATAATATTATAAATAATTGCTTTTCATCTCCATAGAAACATTGACAAAGACAAAAACTCCCAACGTACCAGAAACGTGGACTGTATTCTGTGCAAAGATAGGTCAACGAAGTGGTAACTGGATCAACAGAAACATGGTGGTGCCCGACATATACATTTAAGTTACAACGGCTCATTCATTACACACGCCATGTACATATTATGTGTGGTTTAAAATACCAATCACACTCAAACCATTTACTGTATATATCTAAGATGAGGATCAATTGCCGATGATGTGATGCGATGATTCAAGATTTCAATGTTGACATTACGGATGGAGACAGTTTTATTAGAAAATGGTTTGGTCTTCGTCGTTAATGCTGATCACATTCTGTGGTCCTGGGTCCTTCGCCTCTTGTAAAACATGATCATTCACATTCTTACAAATATAGCCATCGTAGTTAGCCGGACCTTCGTTTCCAAGGAAATCTGGAGATCCACGGGGATCATCGTACCCAATCGTCGACTTTAATATGCTCACTCGATCATTGTCAACATTCTCGTATGAGTATTCGTTCGGTATCGGGGGTAGAATACTGTTGCGTACAAAACTCTTGCAGAGTTCCGGTTGGACAATTAGGGATTGACAATTGTAGTCGGGTTCTGGGATTGGAACTTTAGTCTCATTTAGCGGTGGAGCGGAGGCTGTGGGCACCCACCCAGTTTCCGCTGGTGCACTAAACAAATCCCATCCGGAAAAAGTAATGAAATGTTTGTTATCAAAATATGATATGTGATAAACATAAATCGTGGAATAGATAAAGCGTTCATTTACTGATATCATAATTCACATTGTTTGAAAATTTATAATTATAGACTCAAATTAAGTTTTATTTTGAAAAAATTTTGTTATATGATTAATAGAACATAAATATATTGAGTTTTCTCAAAAATAAAAAGTAATCCGGCTCTGTTGTTTCTGTGTATTAATTCAAAAAATTAATATTTTTTATTTATTAAATGCTTAAATAAACGACAATTTTGATTTATTATATAGTAAAACTGAAGAATATTGCTATATCGAATATATTATAGACAACATCTGAATTTCTGCTAAGGGTGAAGGAAAATCAATAACAAAAACTAATTGTATGTTTATTCAAAACAAAATAGGAAACAAAAAAGTATTAGTTGTTTCTATCTATCAAATTCACAGTCAATTCTTGCATTGTCATTATCATTGCAGTTCATGTTAAGTAAATATGTTAACATAATAAATATAATTAAAGACATTTACCAAAATTTTAATCAAATAAATTCTATGTAAAAAAAATCATATTTTTTTTGAAATATGAAATTACAAAACAAAATCTAAAGTCAATAAAATTATTGAATAATTATATTTTTATGAATATTTTAAGAAAAGAAAAAAAGTGTTATCATTCAACTAAAATCAATTATAGAAGAACAAAGCCCACAACCCTTCCCCTTCAGCTTCAGAAGCAATATATATATATAAGCCTTATAAGCAACTTAAAATATAAATTACATTTTAATTAATAGTCAAATTGAATTAACGTGTATTTTTAATATGTGTCCAATTCAGTTGAAATACTCTGTAAAGTAATTTTTATTATGAGAAAATCTAAGTGGGCGGTTAGTGAAAACCTATATTTTTTTGAGAATAAATATTTTATATAATTTAAATAACATCGTGTGTATTAAATAAATTAAAATGGCTCTTTTCAACCGTCATTTTTTCTCAAAAAATATTTTTGTTTACAATAATAATACATTAATTTGTGACAACAAAATCTATTAAACAGTATCATTAAATAAATGATTTCTTAACTGTTTGTTGCCGCTATGTAACGCTATGTAACGTTATATAACGCTATGTAACGCTATGTAACGTTATGTAACGCTATGTAACGCTATGTAGCGCAATATATAACGCTATATGTAACACTATGTAACGTTATATGTAACGCTATGTAACGCTATGTAGCACAATATGTAACGCTATATGTAACACTGTGTAACGCTATGTAACGCTATGTAACACAATATGTAACGCTATGTAACGCTATGTAACGCTATATGTAACGCTATATCTGACAAAACAGAGCATTTGATTTAAATACGTTTGATTAATTACAAATAAATTTTCCAAAATCATGAAATCCCATTAATGGATTTCTTAAATATGTGGGTTTAATCGTAGATAATATTGTGTAAATATATATTATATTTCAAAACAAGGTGTTGTATCACATGATAATATTGATCAGAATAGTTGGGAAGAATATTCAATACGTTCTCACTCTACCTTCGCTCCTATCCCCCTTTCCTGTTCGCGTTACTCTTCTATGTCTCAGCATTCATTGTCCATCTTACATTGATTATTTATTTTCTAATTAATTTTCGATTAGCCGAAGCCGTTAATACAAATATTTCAGCTGTACCAAATAATATATTAACATAAACAAGTAGTAGCACTAAATAAATAAAAACTACATTATAAAAGTACATTATAAAAGTACATTATAAAACTACACTACAAATAGTGAGTACTATAGTTAAAAACAAGAAAAAGAAACTTTCATTTAATTGATGAGGTAAAAGTCAATGCGAGATTGGAAATGGAAAGAATGGGATAGGTGTTATAAAAGTAGAGAATGCTTGATCAATCATTTTCTTTATTTGAAAGTATAAAGATAGAGTTGGATAATTTTCAAAACCTACGTCAATAATGTTTAATGGTAGATCTTTTTGTTCATGTTTCCAGCTAATTTCCCCACTATAAAGGACGAAATAAAAAGCTCTACGCTTGGTTATATCCACGTTATGCGGGTGACGCTATCATCCTCATTATGTAATCTGGAAAAGTATAACATATCTTATAGTTGTATCATAACACTGAATGTTTTAACTTGCCTGTATGCGGTATTAAATATCCCATTGTGCGAAATGTAAAAATGTATTTTACAGTGAATATTTACATATACCGTTTAAAGCACACCATTTACATTTATCTTAAAACAAAGATTTTAATTCTAAATAATATGACACACCCAAACTATAAGCTCCTATAATTCCTACATAAAAGCCATTTCACAATAAAATATAAGAAACACAGTAATACTAAATGAATTTCATCTGAAGAGGTGCATCCTATCTATAAGTAGCTATTTCGTACGTTTGTTTGCAAATCACTTCAAAGAACATTAATGAATACAAATTGCTGTTCAAATTGTATTTTGAACATCTAGCTAATTGGGAATAACCAAATATTATTCATATTCTACTAGGTAACAATTTCGTCTGCTAGAAAATCAATTATAAAGTTGTGTACACCTCCTGTGTTTGGCCTTGATATTTTGTTCAACTTTAAAAAAAGATAATTAACATCATTAATTGTGTCAAAATTATTTGTTTTTCAATTATATATACCGATAAAACATGCCAGCGAACATTTATGCAAGCATTTATGCGAACATGTTGCGAACATGATGCGAACATTTATGCGAGCATTTATGCAAACATTTATGCGAACATGTTGCGAGCATTTATGCGAACATGTATGCGAACATGTTGATAACTTACCCTTCGTATGTATGAAGGTTTGTTCCAGGCATAGGATTCTCCTTCGTGGCTTTTGTTGCAATGGAAGAATCTCCTGCAATATTGCAAACATACTTTTATTTATTACCACATATTATGTATCTGTTTTCGTTTTACTATATCTATTGTATATATTGTATATCGTATACGATATACTACAATGGTGACCTTGAAACTTTTTTATTTACAAAGTAAATTATACCATTCATTAACACATTTACAAAACAAACAACAACAAAAAAAGGATAATAATTAAATCAAAACGACTGTCAATGTGACCAGTAACATAATCTGTTTATTATATCATAATGAATTAAAAAACAAAAACAATCTGGACCGAACTCCAGAAAGGTCAAACAAAAGTAATGTGTTTCTAAAAACCACAAATATTAACTTAAAAATTTTAAAAAATCCCAAATTATATTATAATCTATAAAATTGGCCCAAAGTGATAAGTTAACATAATACGTGAAACGTAACACAAATAACACTGCTAATACGCGTGTAACAACTAAATTAGATAAAAAAGAGAAATAGCTGACTCAAAAATAAAACGGGACTTTGGACCGTTACATGTGGACTACTTACCACAAGAGATGTAATCGATCAATCCCATCTCAACTCACCATAAGCTACGGCAGTGGCCGCCTTCAACTTCCTGCGATACATTCGTCGACACGTGAACATCGACACACACACCACAAAGACAACGATGCACAGGATAATGGCAACGATAATCAGGGCTATCCGTAGTGTGGCGGAGACGTCGGCGGTGGCGATACTGCTGGCTCCGTACTTCTTCGTCTCTATGAGGCCGTACTTTGTGTAGAAGGTTTTCAGGGAGTAGTAGTTTTCGTCCAGTATGCGGAGGAGGTCTGTGGACGAGACGACGGTGCGGGTTTTGCTGTCTACAGCGTGCAAGTACATGTCAGTCCTGAAAACGAGAATATAGAGATATGCATACATTTAAAACGATTACACAAACCAAGCATAATCCAATAATAATAATGTAATAATACGTATCATTTAAAATATTCCTAATTTTTCTCATACATGAACTCAACACATTTGTTCAAATGTTTCTATATTCGATTTTGTAGATATAAAACAACGAATTATTTTTATAATAAAACAACAAATTAATATGCAGAATAAAATAATAATGTAGATTATACGTTACATTAAATATACCTACTGAAACGAGATGGTTTATCAGATATTACACAAAATAATTACCAGATACTTCACATAATTACATATCTCGCCAGTCATATGACATTTTTACACAAACGTATTTTGTACAATTGTTAAAAATTGTTTTCATATAAATATATCATTACATTTCTTTAATCTGGCCACAGTTTTAAATTTTAAAACTTCGACAAATGTTTTACAATATTTTGGAAAATGTGTAAAATGTGTAAAATGTGTAAATCCTGTCAGATTGAAAGTATATTATAATATTACCGATATAGTATGATAACTATATTGAACTCATTCATAAAAAAAGTTCAGTTATGTTTAAAGTCATTTGGCCGACGAAATATGCAATTGATCTGCTTTTACTAAATATTGATTTTATTTATATCTGTTATGTTGTGTGTAACCATAACTACTCTATAACTACAATGTAACAGTCCTTAAGCGAATCATCATAATCAATATTTAGCAATTCGCCACTATCCATTGCAACCAATCAGTGAACAGCACGTCATTCGCTGCGTGACCTACTGTCGATCGTCGACGGCGCCTGAGGCATCCTTGTGGGTGACGATTGGCCCATAGTTGACTGTGAGACCGGTGATGTTGGACAGGAAGTCGACGAACTCATCGCTGTATTGGCCGACATTGCTGACGCTGTCTCTGAAGACGGCTATGATCTGCTGGTTGCTGCTGAGCAGGTAGATGGTGCCGTTGGTGCTGACCGAGTAGACGCCGTCCGAGACTGTGATCTTGAAGGTGAAGTATCCCTCCATGCTCGCCTGCGATTGGTTGCATACACGTACACATAGGTACAAGTCAAGATAGACTGAACTAACGTCAACAACACTTGTGCTTATGAGGAATTGAAAAGCCGTTGAATAAGAAGTAATAATAATAATAAGTAAATTGAAAAAATTACTACTCGAACAATGGTACTATAAATGATTTTCACTGGATCATTTTTATGTGTACAATATTAAATGACATTTATAATTATTCTAAAATCTCAAATTTCGTCTCTGTTATGAATTGCATGAATTACAAATTTTTATGTGTTTTACTTAATTAATGATTATTCTTATTATTAATAAATCAACGAATTGTTGAACAAATGCACTTAAAAAAATTGATTAAAGTAAATAAGATGTGTTTTTATGTATAATATGTATAAAATTCATTAATTGCTTGCAATGATATTATATAAAACAATGATTAGTTGAGATTGCATATCATATGATCCACATTTTCTACTGAAAAGAATGGGGTTGACTTGTCTGAGCAACCGGAGGGCAAGGGAATCATCATTTTTAAAATGGGTTAAAAAGAGTCTCTCCTGTTACAGCAAGTTTGGCATATTATATGTACATATTGTCGTGATCCGGGATAAAGTGGCCAACAGGGTTGATTTACATTTACGGTATAATTGATTATCGCTAAAATATACGTTTTAACCCAAAGACGCCAGACCATTTTTAAGAAGGGCGCTAGACTATGTTTAGAAGCCATGTCCCCACTTTACACCTACTGAGGGTTCCTTTAATATATATTTACATTATATCTATATCTAAATTTAATATTTATAATGAAATGGCATACGGATGTAAATGCTGTAATGAATGATTACATTTTTATTATCGATCCAGAGTGGATTTGTCATCTGCGAACGGAATTCTTAAAATCTATTTTTATAATTTGACATGCGTATCATAGATATTGTAGTGGTAAATATTATGTAATGTGGAACGTTTAAAGACGTCACTTCCGTCACTCCTATTACTGCAATATTTTGCATATTAATTAAAATGTAAACTTAACATCATTTAAATAATTGTGTAAATAAACAATTAATGAAATAATTAATACGAATCACATTAACAACAAGTTGGATAATTCAATAATAAATCAAAGTTAAATATTGAATTGTAAAAAAGCATAGAATATTATATTTCTTTGGATTCTATTTTTAGTCAGAATAATATAATTCGGCAGATAACATAATGTCATCAGATAAAAGTAGTCTTAAACATAACATTTAAGTGTGTATCCCATTAAAATACAAGAACATTTCCATTTTTATAATGTTCAAATAAAAATTATTTCAACTTTAATGCGAATAACTTTTAATAAAAAATATGTTTTGTTTAATACTGTGAAAAAATGAAAACATTTGTTTCTAGACTATTTTTGAGTTATCAATAACGTAATTATTACTGATCATGAAACTCACAAAAATAATCAAATAAATAGGACGTAAGGATGTAGGTGATATAAAACAATTTCAGGCTATAAATGGCTAAAGTTCATTAAAAAAATATGCTTAGTTTATTTCGAGTCAAATATTACATCATCAACCTCAGCTCTCCAATAAATTCTATGGGAATATGTGGAGTCAAAAATGCCTTATAATTAAGAATGTTTCCTGAAAATATCTGAACAATAGTCTCAATAGTTTTTGAGTATCATACACCACACCGGTGGGTTGGTTCAATCGATTGGTGTTTTTAGGGTCACTAAACACTTGTCTTATAACATACAATTATTAAGAGCAGAATATACCTGTAAGAATATAAAACCTATAAATAAAAATGGTCAATATGATATGACATATATTTACAAATCAGTATTGTTAAGTGTTGTTATTTATTTAGACGAAGTTTAAGATTACTAAAATTGTTAGATAAAAACATCTAATTTGCGTTGACTATAATTACATTTTGAAAACAAGTTTTATACATGTGTAAAATCAAGAACAACTTTGTATCAAATTACTAACAACAATAATATAGGCTTTCATTGATTTAACCATAAAAGTTTGCACAAGGATATATTATACAGACATTCCACAGAAAAGATTCTAAAGTTATTAAATAATACTTATTCCGAATTGAATGGAGATAACAACATTTCATTGATGAAATCCTTCAAAATTACTCTTTATAAAATAATATTAAAAAAACTTGTTTGCAATATCATGTTAAACATAATTGATAGAAAACTTACAGCAGCATTCTATAAACAAAAACAGAATGCTGTAGTAATCTATTAAAATGGTCAAAATGTGATTTTAAGGCGGCTTGTACCTGGAAATATACTTTTGCTCCTGTGGTCAGTACTCCCGTAGCCGGATTTAAGACGAGGACATCGGACATGCGCAACTTTGTTAACTCCTCATTAAGTGGTTCAGAAATTTTAAAACCTCCTGGATTAGTGAACCTGAAATTGTTTTGTGATGGCGAGTCCGCGTCAAGTACGTATTTCTAAAAACAAAGAATAGGATTTCTTATGGAGGCGGACAATACCATAGGTAAACGGTTTGAATTCTAAATAAAAGGAGATCGATAGTTTAGGGAAAATAATTAATAAACAACTACTAAGCAAAGACAGAATTTTCTATTTAAAAAAAGGGTTTGAAGATGGCTCGTGTCATTTTGCGTTTAAATTAGTTTATGTTTTGACCAAATGTAAATATATTTAGCAAACAATACTATGACCATTCATTATTTAACGTTAAAAACATATTTTACATTTCTGTTTTATAAATAAAAGATCATTTGGAAAACCGACCCGTTAATATACACAAAAACGTTTGTTTAAATACGTTATCAAATACATTGAATTTACAATCTGTATTCTAGCGTAATTGAGTTTTTTTCTTCTGAACAATATGTAATGAACTAAACATCTAAATAAACTAAATCTAAAAATGTAACCAATTTAGTAAACATATGTAATCTAAATTTGTAAATTGAAAATGATACTAAAATTACATATTTACTTATTTTTATAGTCTGGTTTTAGCACAGTTTTTAAAGTTAATTTTAGCTTGGTTTAGAAAAAAACATTTTAAGGTATTACTGACGATGAGTGTTACTCGAACGTTTAGTTTAAAATAACTTTCACATCATCAAGTTTTATCATTTTAAAAAAGGTTAATTTTCACAGAGATAGTCCATTTATTTAATTTTATTCACTGTCCATCTTAACTACAGTAAAATAAATGTGCCTGTCTCTAAATCATCGTAACTTCAAGATGCAACTACACTCACCCCAAACTCATAGATAATGGTGGACGGTTCAACACTCTTCTCAATGCCAGCAAAGAAGAAAGTCTTGGTAAACCTGGGTGGGTTGTCGTTGACATCGTCGATGTTGATCTTAACTACCGCAATACTTGTGTCGTTGGCGTCATAGGGGATGGGTTCTTCATCGAGGTAAAGAAGACGACGTCGGCCAGATTGGGCGGGCGGGCGCCACTCGTACAGTGCTGTCATTGGTTGATAAGGATAAATGTGGGGCCACTGTCATTGGCTGATAAGGATAAATGTGGGGCCACTGTCATTGGTCGATAAGGATAAATGTCGGGCCACTGTCATTGGTTGATAAGGATACATGTGGGGCCACTGTCATTGGTTGATAAGGATAAATGTGGGCCACTGTCATTGGTGGATAAGGATAAATGTGGGGCCACTGTCATTGGTGGATAAGGATAAATGTGGGGCCACTGTCATTGGTTGATAAGGATAATACTAGGCTACTTTCATTGGTCGATAATGATAATACTAGGCTACTGTCATTGGTCGATAATGATAATACTAGGCTACTGTCATTGATCGATAATGATAACCATCAGCTGGACTATTGATTGTATATTTCGGTCCTTGGTTAAATGTATCTTTAACATTAAACTTGTCATCTTAATTTATATGTATATTATGTTAATGAGGTTGTGGTCAATGGTAGATAAAATATGTTAACAATATAACTAGTATCTATTTTAAAACATTATTTAAAAAATGCATAAATGCGGAAAAAAAATTAATAATGATATGAATGAAAAACTATTTTCAATTATATAAGCAAATAGATTGCTTTAATACATTATGTATATATATATACGATATATAAAACTTTTAAAATATGTTTGCTATATGTATATTGTGGTATTATTTATTGTAAATAAAAATTCAATTATATTACAAATTTAATCAATAAATAATTAACTATTAATCGACAATTAAATAACTTTTTATCAACAAATTGTAAACAATTCATAATTGGAACAAAATATAATTAATTAGATAGTTTAAAATATTAACAAGTTATACCAATACTTTATTAACATATACGTGTCGCGTGATAATATGAGATTTAAAAACACTTAAATGATCGTCAATAGAGCTAGAAACGAACTCACTCGTGTTACACAGAGTGTAGCTGACAGCTTTGATGATGAGAGTGTACACTTTTATACTTTCAGTATCGAACGACTGAAGGGCATAGAGGTTCCCGTTGTTTTTGTCCAAATAGAAGGAGTTGACCGTTTTGTCTAAGAAGAAAATCAAATAAAATAGGTTATAAAAAGCAAGTAAGGAAACCTTGTCATTATTGCAAAGTTAGTTTTTATTTATTAAAAGTTTTAATTTTAAAGTAGATATTTTAAATTTTCGGTAAAAAAATGTTAATAAAATAATTTCTTGAAATATTTCCTTATTATTAATTCAATTATTAGTTTACTAATTATTAATTTAATTATTTTTATATTTAATATTTTATATTTAATATTATTAATTTAATAATTATTAATTGTTTACAAGTTATCATTTGATTTTCTTAATGCAAATAAAAGCATTCCTATTCGGACTATAAAATAGAACTAATAATCCGTTTCTATATAAATCATATTTGATAATTGACTCTCATTTTGTAGCATAATATAATTGTAAAATAATATGTAAATGTAATAACTAAAAGAATTTGTATATATATATATATATATATATATATATATATATATTGCCTGATATTGTGGTTATTACCAATAATAATAAAATATGAATGAACATAATAATTGAGGAAACAGAAATATTAAATTATTATTCCATTTTTATAAATATAATGGTAATGTTTATTGAAGCTGATCAAAAATCATTGTATTTTATAGTTTATTCGAGGTTTTTTATTTTCTTTAGTTATTTTGCTTTTTGAAATTTAAAAAATAGTTGATGTTTAAGTCAATTGCCCCGATCGGATGTAGAATTGGATGTTGCAAAATATGTTTCAATGTTTGCTGATTAATCAGTATTTCTTATAAAAATATTCCTGTATTCTGAAGTGTACTGAAGTGTACAATGCAGATTGTATACTGCCAAAATGAATGTAGTAAAGAGCGAGCGGTCGAGCAGTAGTTCAAATGACATTCTGACCAGGTGGTTTTTGTTCAAAGACATCATCCAACTACAAGGAAATACATCATGCTCAATCCGAACAAAGAGCGAGCGGTCGAGCAGTAGTTCAAATGACATTCTGACCAGGTGGTTTTTGTTCAAAGACATCATCCAACTACAAGGAAATACATCATGCTCAATCCGAACAAAGAGCGAGCGGTCGAGCAGTAGTTCAAATGACATTCTGACCAGGTGGTTTTTGTTCAAAGACATCATCCAACTAC
>JAUZND010078036.1:0-16331 GCA_034780555.1 Coelogynopora nodosa | reverse complement strand
ACAATAAGTAGTGTCTCTATCACAATAAGTAGTGTCTCTATCACAATAAGTAGTGTCTCTATCACAATAAGTAGTGTTTATAATATAATATGTAGTGTTTATAATATAATATGTAGTGTCTATAACACAATAACTTTAAAATATATAAAAAATTACAATAATATAGTACAGTTTTGTAGAAAAATCTTTAGTAGCAGGTAGTTGCAATCGACCTTGGAAAACTTGATTAACACATGTTGACAGCATTGTAGGAGAGAGTAGGTGAGAAGAACCGACCATCTGACAGAATATTTTGAAAAAAAGGAAAATGAGTGTCTATAAAACAATATGTAGTGCCTTTATCACAATAAGTAGTGTTTATAACATAATATGTAGTTTCTATAACACAATAATTAAAAAATATATACTAATTTTACAATAAAACAGTATAGTTTTAAAGAAAAGGTATGTTAATTGTAACACGTATATCCTGAATAGTCTTATCCTTGACCAACTGGGACAAGTGTATATTTTTTGACAGCTTATTTACTCCGAAAGACATTGCACTTATTTGAAAACACACCAAGTACCTAATATTACATATATTTATACGAAAAATGGTTTATTGCCGCTAATGTTATAAACCATACACGAGATCTCACGAGACATGAAAATTATAAGCATTCAGTTGATAGCGTCTCATTGTTTACCTGTCTGTCTTGTAATAGTAATATAAGTTTTAAAGGAAAAGATAAATTGAATAGACACATGAAAGGGAAAAAGCATAAAGCTATAATATACAATTGCTATAACACAAACCATTGTCCTCGCCTAATCATTCTTATCCGAAATCAGCGAATATAGGTTCATTGAAAGTGAACCTGTTTTTTCTACTAAAAAAATATAAGTATGATTATTGCTGGAGCCTGTCAATCAGCTCAAGCGGATCCGGACCCATGCATGTTATCGTAGTGTATGGGTAGCCGAAAACTTGGTTGCCTATGGGACCCTTATGCTGACAAAGTCTGGTGACTTAAAAAGTAAACTGGCACAATTGTATACTGTTGACACGTCGATAAAATGTAACGTATTTCCCGCAGCCTTGTAACAACGATGAGGGCCCACCTTCAATTCTGTTAGACTAGCTCCAACAATAAGCTCAACAATATTGTAGGATGACATAGTATAGCTATGTATATCTTGTATGAAATTCTTATCGTTCGTTCGTCTTTAAGAGAGGAGGTCCGAACTGTTCTTTATGGGAGAAAAGTATTAGCTCCACAACGCTGTGCAGCGTCTTTTATATCACCACCAACATCCAATCAGGAGCAAACTGTGAAATACTCAACGTGGATTAATTAATTGTAGGTAAAAAACCCGATAATCAATGAATACTATAATAAGGAATTCCTAAATAGTTTGGGAAACCATAAATTCGGAATCCCTGTCCCCGATTTAGTAGGAAACGACGTTGATCTGGTTAAAATCGGTCAATAGGAACACGATTTAAAAAATCCTCAAAAATGTTAAAATTTGCGCATCATCCCCACACATTACTCCCTCCCCTGCATCAGCGGTCACCATTCCATACTACTCTTGCACCTCTTGATTCCTACTTTTATTTCTTTCATCTTACTTCACCATATTTCATGTGGTATATTTTAAATAAATAATTTTGCCAAAAAATAGTTGGATTTATGAAAACTACTATATATCGTGATGGTTAAGATTCACCATGCAGATATTTTGATATAAAGTGGTGCCATGCATATAATACAATTACAATCACTGGGTATGTACTTATATCAGTAGGGATGTCGATAACTAGCTTCCCTAGTTGGAAAAGAATCCAATTTGTTATCTTATCATAGTATTAATTGCAGATTATTATTCTCAAGTAATTCTTCTAATTAAATCACTGTTTTTAATTGAACGTCATGTTCATTTCAGTCAACATAAATGTGAAAAACATGATGTATGTAAGGTTATTAATAACTCGTACGTATACACCACGTGTGTTGCTAAAGTAATACAATAATAAATTGTACACTGAAAAAGATGTTAGTTAATATCAAAACTAACCTTACCGATATAACCACACATATACCGCCCAGTAGTTGCATTTTAATTGTATGCATGACACCACTTTATATCAAAATATATGCATGATGAATCTTAACTATGACGATATATATAATAATTGTCATAAACCTAATTCTTTATTAGCAGTATTATTTATTTAAAATGTGTTGAAATAGGATACAAGACGTACAAGGAGAGGTTTGTGATTTATATGTTTGTGATTTTTATTTAAAATAAAACAATCATGTAGCGTCTGTTATATTATATAATGAGGACAATAATATTATGCAGTTAGTATACAGATAGACATTATTGAAATTAATAAACATTAAAACGTAATAGTTTTATTAATTATAGAGTATGTAGAGATTTGAGAGAATTTAAATTAATACGGATAATAAGTGAGTTAAGTTTGCTGTTTGTTCAGAAGTAGAAAGGAGGAATATACTAAATCTTGACATATTTAAATCAATGTTTATATATAACAAAACTTAATTTATAGCTCCTTTATTGAATAAATATTGTAAAATGTTGATACAAATTTTGATAATTTATAATGGCACTAAAAAATGTTTAAAAATACAACCTTTTTAGATGTAGAAGCCTATTATGATTAAATAACTAGACAACATAATTAGATGTATCAAATATTAAGATTAAAAATTAAATGAAAAAACATATAGTTAAACATTAGAAGCAAATAATAATCACAAAGTAGAACATCTCAATTAAAACGATTTAATCTTGACTCTTATCCAATTTATATAATTGTTGGCTTTATTATTCTGTGATCAATTACAAATTAGTAGGAGGTGTACAAGCGCTCCAAAGTTCTTTTGTTGTTAGTAAATATTGTGTATCAAAAATAATATACGTTATTATCTGTATTAGAAAACAAGTGTATTAAAAATAAAAAGAACTTACGTTCTAATAATATAAAAAGAAAATCACTTTGAGCAAACGCTTTTTATAAAATTGTCAATTCATTCATATTATGTATCATAAAATGGAGTACTGCTGACGTCAACTGGTATTTATTATCGTAACATTTTTAAAAAATAACTATTTGCTCATAATCCGCATTTATTATATTTCATCTAAAAGTATCATGTCGCTATCAATTTTCACACAATTATACATATATTCTTATACATAATTATACATTATTAATCATGGTAAAGCGGTAGAGACAACATCGTTTTTCATGTGACGAAATTTGAGTTGTATAGAAAACAAATTAGTCTGAAATGAAAGTTGGTGTAAATTAAGAAATATATTACACTTTTCTTTCATGTGGAAAGGACACACAAGAATACTATCTCAAATTTGAATCAATTTTTAACAATATCTGATCACGTTCGACGTAAAATGAAGCGTAACGTGCTAATATAATTATGCTAGCCCGGAAATAGTGAAACAGTTTACTGACAGTTAATAATGTCCGATTTCGGTAAAAATCATCGACTTAATTCAATAATAAACAAGAAAGGATTTGTTTATAATAATTTGTAAATAAAAAATATGTATAAATTGAACTGTACAAACAATTATTCGAACCAAAGAAAAATAAAAAGTTTTATTATTATTATAAAAAATATTCATCAATTTCTATTTTGTTATTTATATAGGAGCTTTCACAACCTCAAATCACTACCATATTAAGCTATCTAGAAATTAATTAATTTATATCATAAAAATCATAAACGTTCTGAATAAATCGTGTGGCAAACATAAACATGTGTATAAGGAAACTATGAATGTTTTGATTTAAACTTGTGAAAAATCGTCGTCGACTCGCTAAATCGGTTTATCTATACAAAACTGTCTAACTGCATTTCAGCTAAATGTTCTGAAGATAGAAAAAACTGATTTCCTTAAAACATGAATGATATTATGTTTTAAATTATTATTAATGTGATATTATCAACTGTTTTTATATTCGTTTAAAATCTTTGAACTTATAAAAAATAAATTTCGTCTATTTTTCATAATTGATAGACCGACTTAAAATAAGTTTTAACAGTAGACCTACGCAGTTATTATATTCTTATTAAAGTTTAAAAATTAAAAATTAATTTGTTTTTCTACTCTATAGACATTATGGTTGAGTTTTCAACATATTTATATAATAGAATAAAATAAAATAAAATACATTTAAAGAAAGAATTTTTAGTATAGTAAATGAATATGTGAGAATGATAAACGCAAATTAGTGTCTAATAGATAACTTTGTTTGATTTTGTTTATATCGAATTATATTTTAATAACGAAAACAGCATTTTATATATGATATAAATAACCGATAATCCTAAATAATCCTAAATAATGGAAAATAAATGAAGGTAGAATGTCATTTTAAATCTATAAATATCGGAACTATATCTAATATAATATAATATATATATAATACTTAATAAACATATATAAGTATAATACTAATAAACAATAGTTGTGATTTGATATGTAAATATGAACGAAGGAGAACGATAAATGGTATAATTGAATAAACGGACAATTATAGAAGGTACAACTCAAAACTATAAATATACATTAAATTATAATACATTACTAATACATTAAATTATAATATATTACTAATACATTAAATTATAATATAATTATTATTCAAATATAATGAAATACTCAGGACAGATACAATAAGACATCATATGGAGACAGTGATGAAAGAGTACAGGGAACTCACTCGTTATAACTCACTCGGTTGTATCGTCCCTTAGACAACATGCCGGTATATATTATATATGTTCTATGGAAAATTGTCTTTCAATACAGACCTATAAAGGTCATGCAAATAATAGGAGAATAGCAATGTAGTATAACAGAGACAATAATACCATAAACGAAAGTAACATATTAAGTGGAATAGGAGACCACAGAAACAATACAATACTCATTCGGAATTCTCACTATAACACGTGACCAGTCGTTGTGTGTGTGTTTATGGGTTTAAACAACAGCAACAAAAACAAAATTATCGGATTCGTATTGTTCGTCTGTTTATTATGGATGCACTTATAATATACATAAATATAATATATATAAATAAATATTTTTTAAAGCATTGTCCAATATGAAT
Organism: Coelogynopora nodosa; assembly: GCA_034780555.1. NCBI lineage: Eukaryota > Metazoa > Platyhelminthes > Proseriata > Coelogynoporidae > Coelogynopora > Coelogynopora nodosa. The sequence goes on along the minus strand of JAUZND010078036.1, from coordinate 11,173 downwards.
TTTACAATCCAATATTTACTATTTAATTTATGCAAACTTACTTTCAAATTTATTTCAGCAATAAATAACATGTTCCAAACTTAAACTTTTGACATTAACCATATTATATTATTCATTTGTGTATCATAATTTTGTTTAAAACACACTATCATTATATTGAGTGACAACTGCAGACATCGTTTTCTTTTTAGCATAGCGCGTCGGGCATAATTTTCTCAGGAAGGATTTTCGCATGACAACAAGGAAATAAATGACTGGATTGGCAAAGGAATTCATAGAAACAACAAAAACGCTCATCTGGTTCGGCAGAGTTCCAAACTCGTAAACCCAAACTCCAGTTCGACCAAACGGATAAGCAAAAGCATCATAGCTTATGAAAACAATGTATACAATGGCTATAATTATTGCCATCTTAGTAAACTGCATTGTGGCCTTATCTGTCTTCCTGGCATGGGCGCTGGTTGCTTGGATTCTATTTGCCTGCTTCAGTTCCAAAATTACCTTTCCGTAAAAGAAGACAAGCAGGACAAAGGCCAGCACGTAGCCTAGAAGGACCCAAACAACGGAATAAATGGCAAACATATATTTCAGCGTTTCATCAAAAACTTGACTCTGACATCTCGGTAGACCACATGGATAAAAGAACTTTGTTTCCCATGCCTCAGGTAAACCTAAACAAATATTGTAGATTAAGTTGCAAGTGAGGCATATAATGCCGTGTTTCCTGGCGGAAAGTTTGCTGTAGTAAATAGGATAAACGATTGCCCAAAACCGCTCGAGGCCTATCAATACCAAATTTCCAATTGATAGGGTGACAAAGAACCAATACAAAAACTGGCTGTGCCAAAATCGGCAGATGAAGATGTCAAAGGCGTCCAAGCCGGAACGCCAATTTGGCGGTTGTATGAGAATCATGGCCGAGTTGAAGCATACAATTCCGTCCAGCATCGACTGGTGTCTGAAAAACATTGTTGCCAATTTGGATCCGAGAGAATTGCGCAGCAACACTATGAAAAGTGTTGCATTGCACAGCAACCCCGTCAGGTTGATCGTCAGAATTATGATATCGAATGCACTGCGTCTCTGCAGCCAGCCCAAGCTACTTTGATCAACCTCGGTGCAGGTTTCATTTCTGGAAATGCCTGTGTGGTTTTCTATCGTGAAATTATTCATTGTTAAGATAACAATTTATCCTGAAACAATATGTAGACTGAACGAAAAGATATCATGCCGATATAAATATTTAATATATATATATATATTTATACTACAAATACTGTCGTTTTGTTTGACATGGAATATACATATAAATCTTATTTGTACGTATTTTATTGGTTCATATAGCCTATAACCATGTATTATTATTGCTCAATTTTTATAACTAAATTTTTGTAACCAATTATATTTCTCAATTTTTATTGGGTAAAATTTTGTCAAAATTTTATAATAAGTGTTTTCTAGCTTTTTAGAAATTATATACCGCAAAAAAGCACCTATTTCATAATATGCAGAGACAAGCCCTCTGAAACGATATAGGTACAATATATAAATAACGCACATTATTTTTTTTCTATTTTATAATCATTATTTCATGCTGAACAATGTTTATCTATACAACTATGTTAAATAGAGCCATTTTAAATCAAATAAACGTTTAACCATATACACTGCTTTATTCTGAAACTACAAAGTATTATATAACATGTTCATACATCAATTAATAATAGAACTAATCGAGCGAGACGGATTGTCTATATTTATTTGAGTGAAATCGGCACATAATTAAAGTAAATATCGTGTATTGGTCTATTTGTCTAAACCTTTGGTAGTTATATGGATATAAAAGAGCCTAGGGTTCTATAGGGTTAAACTACTAAATGTTAAAATATTTTAAAGTATTCAAATATGACTATTTTACTGCTAAGTTTGCTATAATATGTTAGTTTGCATATTGATTTTGCTTTTTAATAATAAACCTAACTGGTTCCATAGTTACTACATAGTTTACATAGATAGATACAATTAACCGAGAAATGTTTAATATGATATTAATTAGTATAAATATTAATCGACCAAATTGAAGGTTTCAAATTATATTCTGTTGTATCCACACCATAGAGATTGGATAAATGAATCAATCAATAATTTGCAAATAATCAATAAAAGACTGAATTGAGCAAGTAAACAAATCCGATGTCTGTGATCTACTACAACCTTTGAGAACGAAAAGCAAACGCGAGACACTTTATTTATTATATGAAAAGTGTGCTATTAGGGTACTATAAGGGTGCTATTAGGGTACTATAAGGGTGCTATTAAGGTACTAATAAGGGTGCTATTAAGGTACTATATGGGTGCTATTAGGGTACTAATACGGGTGCTATTAAGGTACTATACGGGTGCTATTAAGGTAATATAAGGGTGCTATTAGGGTACTAATAAGGGTGCTATTAAGGTACTGATAAGGGTGCTATGCTTGGTCTATAGGTGCTATAGTTCTTTTCTTTGTAACCATTGAGAAATCAGTTAATATTTTATCGAAAACAATGTTCATAACACTACTTGTAATGTAACTCTAAATTTATATTTTTATAAAATAATATCTTAATATACTTCCAAATTTGGTTGGAATATATTTGGCGTGCATTTGGCAATAACAATGCTCACTCTTTCACGCAATCAATTTGTATGAATTTATGTCAATTCATTTGAGAATAATTTGTCCCTTTTGAGAAATAAATTAAATATAATATAATTATTCATAATCTATGTTTGATAACATGCACACACTCTTACAAATTATCGTCTGTATACAGAAATAGAAAACAAATCTAATAAACAACAAATATGTTTTGTCTCATTTTCTTAAATTTTTAAGTTTGTATTTTTAATCAAATTAATTTTGTCGAAATTTAGTTTTTACTATTTTAATTCATCAAAATTTCTGCCCCTTTTACCCACAACATTTAAATTTGAGGTGTGAAAACATATGACTATAGGTGATCTGCCCAACCCGTATGACATCATCGTGTCTCTTTATATATAATCACGGATTTAACAATTGGAAATTGGCTGGGCGATAAATAATACTGTCTGAAAGATATACATAGTACACCCATATATGCAACATATTAATTGTTGTAAAAGACTGCTATAGTTGATAATTAATAAGTTATAAAGATTATAGATTTATTATATATAATTAATTTATAAAGGTGGTTTAAGTTAATTGTTTTAAAATTATATACAAATGTATAGGCTTACAGTATATATGTATGTATGTTGATAAAACGATAGAAAAATAGAATTACATATAGAAAAATATCAACATTTTATTTATTTATAAAATTGAAAGTAAAAATTTAAATAAACGTTGCATAAAATTATAACAAGACTAAATTACTTAATTAAAGTTATTGTTCTATATACAACTGAATTAAGTTACCTTTTAATATTATTCTACATATATACAATACGGTTGAATTAATTTTTTGGTTTTTTAATTTTTAATAAAGTGGTAATTAAACTTAGTTAAAATTTTAATATTGTTCTATTTGTATTTTATTCATTGAGCATAATACCACGTCATTTTCATCAATTCAACAATAATTGGAATTGACTATAAATAAACATCAAGCCGTGATGAGCTGCCGGATTAATTACTCTATGTTTGGCTCCATAGGCCTATAAAGGTATATAGACCTCATATGACTGACGTAACACCTAAGCAGAGATATTATCTTGACCGTTACATTGATATGTAATAATTCATTCATATCTTCCTTTTAATTAATTAATTAATTGTCGTCATGCGTCAACTAAATTATTGAATTTAAAAAATATCAAAAATGAAATTTCAACACAGTGTTGTTCATAATGAGTTCTCTCCTCTGAAACATAAATTACATGATCGAAATTAAAAAGTTAGAATTTAACATAAAAAGGAAAAATGAATATAGAATATATAACCTTACAATTTTAGATTACAATTCTGAAAGTTTCTGTTTTGAAAGGATTGAGAACCAATATTTCTGTCGCCGATGACAAAGGTGGAACCAAGACAATTCGAATATACTTTATCAAATTTGTCAACGTATACTTTTCTATTCAATATTCATATAGTATTAAGTTGTGCCTCCGAATTGTCCGTTTATTCAATTACATTATTGATCCTTCTCTTTAATTTACATGTTACATTGCCAACATAACAATTATTTAAGTAGTATAGCGTCCGCTCCCTCTCTGCAAATCACATGCCCAGCGATTTCTTCTGTTGGACTTTCTTAACCTTTTCTGAAATGGTTAGAATAAAATTAGTTAAACAAAATTGTAATGATGTATACATCACTAAACATTACAAATATATTGAAAAACGAAATTGTAAAGAAAATTGATTTATATAATAAAAATATTTTTATGTGAATTCTTATGTTTCAAAGTAACCAAATAATTTTTCTAACATTTAAGAATTTCTTTAATTTTATTCATGGTTTAATTTATTTCATGTCAATCACCAGTCATTAAATTAAAAACATGTATATATGTTTTAAATGCTGTTTGCGTATTATGTTTACATAGCATCAGTTCCATTATGTGTTAATGTCCTATATCTCACTAATCAATGAAGATTATTTTTGCATACTAAGCTATACATATATTGTACTCTAAAAATATATAATTGAGTATGCATGAATCCACGTACTTTAATATATAATCTCATGTATTGTGAATCGTAAGTATGACGATACTGTAGTTTTAGTTTTAATGAAATAAAACTATACACTAATAAGTGCTAAAGTAGCAGGTATAAGTATGAACCAAAAAGTTCAAGAAAAACTCAAATGTTTTTGGATGTTCATTTGTAAATATTGTGGCGTCTATTACATAAGGAGAGAAAACTATATAGTTAGTGTAGATTGGAATTGGCTATATGGAAAGTAAAAAATACAATTTATTGTTCAATTTTAAAAGTTTAAATATACAATATTTTATAAGGTCTTAAATAGTACATTAATTTTTTTTTGTGACTTATTTACTTTTTAACTTGTGATATACTTTTAAATTGGGTATCAAAAAACGGTTCGGGTTATCATATTGAGAATATAATACTTCTTCATTTTTAAATGAAGATTTCACTTTTTCAATTTTCTTTAAATTTTCTTCATTACAAAATTATCAAAATTGGGGTTTTAGAATAAACCATTTATCAATAGTTAGTTGTGCTCTAATAATGGTGTGTGTATGGATTTGCGGTTTTCCAGGTGAAACAATGTGAAAGAGAATAGGGAGAATGCATGGGTGATTGCAATATTCAGTTTGTTCATTTTGGTGCAATTTTCAACAACAACAAAATTCAAGGATAGCTACAATTTTCAAACGCGATATAATCATAAAATGACATGATTTGAATTTATTTTGTTATCTATAGAAATTTTAACTACGTAGGTTGCCAAAGACATTCTCAGCAAAACCTCGAAACTCGACAAATTCAAGATATTCATGAGAGGTTGCCTTTTGCTTTCTAATCAATACGTATCAATAATTTGTCAATATTCTATGCTAACATTTGCGTCTGACACTATGTACCACATTTAAAATAATGGTGTCTTTATCTGCGATATGTCACTAGCATAGGTTCAGGATTTATAAATGGTGCTACTTTTTTTGGAAATACAATCTGAATGTCTGTGAAATCATTTGCATTGTCCTCTAGAAATGCATTACTTATTAGGTAGAATTGATAACTTTAAGAAAATGATATTTTTAGATAAATCTTAGGTCGGCTGTCCTTAAACAAATTGTTAGTTGAAATAATGTTGCTACATTGATTGATTGGTCACGTGACTGGTGCTACATCAACTATATTTGTTTATTTACTACTTGTACGATTATATTTTATGAAACTCGTGTTATCCAGTGATGGTCCTATGTGTAAAAGTTCAACATGTACTTTACTGTTAAGAAAGTATGCAGAACATTGATATAAAACTGTTGGTATACATAAATGTGACTGTTATATTAAATAGTTTCCACTATATATTTTTCTATTGTTTTATATCAATTACTGCATGCTTAAGTATTAACAGTACGGTTATCCATTACATCATTTTTAGAAAAGTTAATCCATATAAGTTTAGAATTTCAGTGGTGGATATAAAGGTAGTAGATCGCATTCATCGCGCCACTACCTTTATAAAAATTGAACGCAATTTAAAACAAAATTTATTAAATTAAAATTGTGTAATATATAAGTAGTATAGGAAGGGTCGATTCTGGCTCATCACTTGATATTTTGACCTCTTAACCTTTGACTCCCCACTCATCCTCACCCCCACCACTAATTATAATTCCTGCACACTTACTGCATGTACACAATGTACTGTTTAACGCACGAGGGCTTACTTCTATCAATGATTTGTTGTTATTGTTGACTCTTCCACCATTCAACGTAAAAAAGTTTTTACTACTACGGAAATATTCTTCTCAAAATCGATTACCTACAAAACTGAGAAGACAATTTCAATTAATTCTGCACAGATATCGACGAAATTAAATTCCCAAAGTTGCCCTACTGCACAGATATCAATCAACACAAGATGTCAAACAAGAAATCCAACTCAAATCAATCAGGGACGAACGAGGAATCAATATGTTCCGACGGTAAGGAAACATCAATAAATCGATGGGAGATATGGTAGACGAAGAGGAAGAAGAGAACGAGTCGACGCTTCTGGCTACAATTCTGGAAGATATACAGAAACACATACAGAAGACATTGACCCTGAAGAAGTTGAAACACAAGGTACAAGACAAAATGATGAATTATATTTAACTATTCAATTATATGAAAAATGACGAAACAATTGAACGAATTAAAGAAGAGGTCGAAAAAATTCAAGAAGATACTCCTTTTGTCACCTATAATTCAGCTCTACGAGAGAGTATCAAACTATTCAATACACTGACTCATAGCTATTCTGCTAGTCTATCTGTTTAATTTAATTTTACTATATTAATATATATATATAATTCACTATAATTCAATAAAATATCTATAAATTCGTTAAATTTCAACCGATTTTCAAAAAATTTACACTAACTCATAGCTATTCGGAATTTCTATATATTAAATTTTATTTTACAATATAACATAAAAATATACTACTTATAAAAAAGTAACATAAAAAATGTAGCTTATGTTGGTGAGTCAGGTTTAGTTATAATAAGTTGTAAACATCAAAAGTTATAGGCTAAATACAAAAATGACGTTACGAATGACGTAATTTTTTGTCCAAAATTTAAAAAAGGTCTAAAAACAATATTTATAATTAAGTGTAATTAGAAACTAATTAAAAGTTTTAAGGTTATATACTACTTATATATATTTGTAAGTAGTAATACCAACTTTGGTTGTCATAGATTACTACCCTTAAAAGATATACCTAATGAAAAATGTTGGCGTATTTATGATCCATAATGATCCGGATCGTAAAAATAATTATATAATGAGGGAAGGGTCAAAGGTCAAGAGGTCAAAAGGTCAAGTGGTGATCCAGAATCGACCCTTTGCTATACTACTTTTATATAATCTATGTATATATATATATATCTACACATATACAGATAGATCTGTTTTAAACATTAATGAAAATAATCAGCCACATATTTTAACTTTCTTTTCTTTCTAATTTTATCCATAGTTTTAATAATATCATGTTATCGCCTTTTGTTATCGTGTTATCACCTATAGTTTAATTAACTACAATGTACAGTATATACTTCTTAGTTGCTGTTTGCGTGATGCGTATGCATAGAAATACATTCATGCGGTATTAGTGTAATAAATATTCCGATTTAAATTAATTAAAAATCTATTTTAAGTACGAAGTTATACAATGCAAAATGATTTGGAAATATATTTATTTATTAAATTGCCTATCAATGAATCCATCCATGTGCGTGAAATAATTAATCTATTCACACCAAAAACATCCATTCGCATCTTTGTTTCATAAAACGAATCCTTTTGCACATAATTATATAAACATATTATATCATATCATACGCATAATCAAGAGGTTTATGTGGAGGTTCGTTATTCACTATTGTCTTTATTTATTACAGAAATAAAGTAATACAGTGTGTCTGTTACATAATGAGGAAACTAACAGTTTAGTTCGTATATTAGATTGGAATAGTTAAAATAGTAAATTAAAATGTACGGTTTTGCTAATTGTAAAGAATGTAGTAATATGAAGAAGGATAATTAGGAATTTAAGTCTGCGGCATGTTTATGCCATAAGGAGGAAGGATGAATAGAAAACAGATGAGATATTTTTCTCAATGTTTATTTTATTATAAAACTCAAATTATCGTACTTTTACTGAAAATAATAATTTTCATGTTTGAGTTCAATTGAGTTTATTCTTCTGTAAACAATTACAAATTAATTATAGGGTTTTAAGCGATCTAAAGTTCTTTTATTATGAGGGAATATTGTGACTAAAAGTTAATATATGTAATTATCCGAAATAGAAAAATATGCATATATATTTAAAGAATATCTATATATACAATATATATATAAAAGCATATTTTTATTTCATAAAAGGGATTACCGCGATCATATTTTAGTATTTAATATGGTACAATTACATAAAAGAACTATACTTGCTCTCGACCCTTGCTTTTTGCTAAATTATTACTTCCAAAAGTAGTATTTCAGTTACAATTTTTTTAAAACAATCTTTTAGTGTACACATTCTTAAATACTTACATTTTTACACACTAATACTGATATATTTTAGATACTTATGTGACATTTATATATATTATTTATTATCGTAGCGTGGTAGTGTCATGCGCCAATGTTGCCCATGTTTGACAATTTCTGGAAATTTCTGGTGAAACAAAAATGAAGTTGTAGAAAACTTTGATTTGTGCAGATTAATTATGTGCATTTTTCTATACGAAAATTTATTTGTCTGTTTTGTGTTTAATATTATCTGGTAATGTTATATTATACGTTTTTTATTTTATCAATTTTTAAACGCGTGTTAGTTACATTTGATGTAATCAACAGTTTCTTGAAAATTTTGCGTGACAATGTATAGAATTGATAAATGATATATTCTTTTAACATACGTAATAAATATTAAAAATGGTATACAGCACAATTATTTCAAATAGTTTACATCACAATTATTGATACATATTTTATTAATTATATCTGTTCATTTCAGATTGAAAATAATTTTAAATTATTAATGTGGAAGTTGAAAATACAGTGACTCGGATTTTTCTAAATACTATTAATTTTAATTATATTAAAAAGTAGGCATTTATGTTACTGACAATACTTTCGGCATATAATATTCTATTCATTTAACACAGTGTTCACATATAACAGCAAACATTGCTTGCTATAGGCTTTACACTATATTTTGGTAACAATAATATTGTATTTATTCTATTGCTGTATAATTGACATATTTCCACTTTTTAACGACTGGCGACAGATGCTTAATATATTTCAATATAATTTAAATACATTTTAAAATCTTCAATCTGGTATGTGATTTATATTTCCCTCTAGTCAAGTTTTAATGTTTCTGCTGTAACGTGATCAATTCCGAAAAGTTATCCCTCGCTTCCCCCATCACTTATAAAAATATAATTACAATTGTAAATGATAATGTTCACCAACGAAAGGTCAATCCTATCTAAACCAACGAAGCGTGCATTTCATTCAGTTGAGAATATTATTCTGTTTTAATTGTATTAGCGAAAATCACATCCTTGCATTTTCCATATCAAAAACAAGTGGTTATAAAGTTTGAAATATTTTCTTCTGAATAAGTAAGTTACGGTTGATTAATATGAATAATATTTTTTGCAAAAATATTTATAATTATGACGTACGCTTCCCAATGTTTATTAAATAATTAAATCTTAGGTTTACTTTAAATAGTATTCTTTGGTCTCTCAAACGTTATCTGAGACTTAATTAAAAATGACTTTTGTAACAGCATGAAAGACGACGCAATATTATTTATAATTACAACGTACGCTTCCTAATTTGAATTAAATAATTAGTTATTCATTTTACCTTAAATAATATTTTCAGTCTCTTAATTGCTTTGTTTTCGAAAGAACAACAGTCGTTATTATCGTATAGTTGATTTGACAGATGTATACAGTGGGTTCTTATTTCAAATGGCATAGATGATTAAGTTACAAACAAACTAATGATAATGAGCATTTTCCGCATCAAAGATGATTTTTATATTTATTATTATTGTGATATCAAAATTGACGGTTGTCGTTCGCCCGGCCGGATACTCAACCTTTTTTTTATGCAAAATATTGGCAGATAATCTAGATTTTAGAAAATGTTTAGAAAAATCTGTCGAAATGGAATTATTGTGCATCTTTTTTTATTATATTTTTTTACAGAAAATATATTATTGATAAAATAAACTTGGGCCAGAGTATATTTCTATTTCATATCTTTGCTATAAACTATCAATGTTATCAATTTTCTGTTATTTCACAAATATAGGCACCCTTATTAGTACCTTAATAGCACCCTTATTAGTACCATATTAGCATCCTTATTAGCATTAAATAGGGTTAATAAAGCAACAAACATTAACACAAACGAAGTAGGTTACCTTTTTGAGGTGACCGAAGCAAGTTACAAAAACAATGACAATTAAATACTCAAGACCGATGCAATAAGCCGTAATATAAAGACAATGGTGAAAGAATAGAGGGAACTCACTCGTTCTAAAAGCTTAAGCATCCAACCTTAGACAGTCTTTCAAAACAGGCCTATGAAGGTCAAGCAAAAAGATGGACAATGACAATAATACCATGAACGAAATAAACAAATGTAGAACACAAAACAAGATATTCATTTCGAATACTCACCAATTATACTACTTATAAGTAACTGCTTGCAATCCGATCATCAGTAGGGAGACTAGGGAACCTGATGAGAGCTGAATAGTTCGAAACCGGTAGGCCTGGTGCTCTGTCTTTCTGTTGTTTGTACTGGCTCTGCGCTTAGTGCTGACTTATATGTTAACAATGGGAGAGGTAAGGCGCTGGTGATTTAGTGTGAAGGTAGCGGGTTCGAATCCCAGCAGTGTACCTTATCTCTCCCTGGCAG
>JAUZND010078025.1:0-16331 GCA_034780555.1 Coelogynopora nodosa | reverse complement strand
TATACTTTTTAACCTACAGCGAGTGCTTCTCATTTTCTTTACTACTAATGCTGTATTGGGAGCAAAAACAATATATCCATTTTATGTTAGAATTAATTTAATGCATCTTCCACTTCCTTTCAAATATTTGTTTAATTGTTAATTCGACTTCTACTTTGAATTTTCAATTTTAGCACTTTACTTTTTATATTCTTGAATGATTTTTATTATTTTTTTAGTTATAACACAATGAAACCGGATATTTGCAAATAAGTATGTGTTTTACAACATCAGTAAATTACTCTTTTTGTATTTTCAGATGTTCAAAGGAAATCAAGGAGGTGGTTTTAATTTCCGGAGGGGTAATCGTTTTAAAAGAGGTGAATCTCATCGAGATAAGTTTTCAAATGATACTGGGAATACATGGAATAATCCTAATAGAAGTAGCGCGAACAACTTGAAATGGGAAAGGCCTGGATATTCTCGAGATCAAAAGCACAATACAACTGAGGACACCAGGACACTGCATAAATCTGTTTCACATCACAGGAATCACATTGATGACTCACCTAATAAACGATGGTATTCGTCAGATGATTCTATTGGTACTTCTAAAAATAGTCAGCAGTCGAGTCTGCCTGAAGTACAGGCACAAAAAGAGTTACCTAAAGCCAAAATCTCACGAATATCTGAACCCAGAGATTTGAACGAAGGAGATACAATATCTTTGTATGCAGATTCCGACCCAGAGTTAGATGTAGATGTCTTAGAACCCAACAAAAGAGATGAACCAGAAAAAAAACCATTTGGGGACATCAAAATAACTGTTTCATCACAAAATAAGAATACTAGAGACATTTCAGTAAAAAGAAAATTGCCTTTAGGTAAGTCTGCCTCTAATTCAGTTGCAGCAGTGACTACAATGGTTTCGGCTGAAACAACTGTAACTGGTTCAACAAAGAAAGATAATATACAGTCTACTACTACATTAAGACAAGACAGTATTCTTGATGATATTGAAGCTGAATTTATTGGAAAAGCAATAATGGAAACGTTAGAGAAAAAAACATTACTTAAGAATGAGGTCCAATCAAAAGTTAGTAAATCAGCTAGTGAAATTATTTGTCGACCATCACCTAGAGATTTTAAGCATGATGAAAGAAGAAACTCTAATGCAAGAGAAAAACAGATAATACCAATTTCTCCACCTAACTCTCAATTAGCAGTTGTGCGGCGTAATGTCAATTCAAATAAGAGATCGGAACGGTTCAATTCTAGCACAAGTAGTCGTAATGTTTTTCTTGAGCGTAATAGATTTGATAAAAGGCAAAAGCAGTTTCCAGCATCCCAAGGGTGTCAAAAAGTTCGACAACCTATGTCAGATTTTGGTAAAAATTTCATGAAACGATCATCATATTCTGAGTTTGATACAAACAGTCAGCCTTATCGTCCAAATTTTGAAGAACGTTTGCATTCTCGGTTTGAAAATAATCAATCTTTTTTACCACCTTTTACAGAACGTTCACATTCGCAGTTTGAGGATATTAAGCCACATATTTTACAACAAAATGAACAATTTAATCAACAATATGAAAGCATGTTGGATCAAGGTCATCAAATCAAAATTCAAAGTGGAAATGAACAGGACAATTTTAATATTCCATGGCCTTCGGGTTCGCAAGGCGATTTTGATCAGCGAGTTCAACCTCAACAATGTAGAGGGCCAGTTTATTTCAATAATGGTAGCATTAGTTCTCCTCCTGTCCGAACCACGCCTCAAACGGTTACTAAAGTTTTATTGCCAAGTGAGTGTCTCACGACTTTAACATTTATGTTCTTTAATCCAATTATATTCCTTAATATATAATTTTTGTTTATATTTTTTAGCCCCAGCGTCAATTGGAAATCCTAGTAGTGCAAGTTTATTAAAACCTGAAGATATTCGTCGTTCAAATTCTGGTATTCCATCTTCCAATAATTCTGTCGAATCACTAACTTCACCTTCCTCAGTTGGACTGCATTATAAACCGGTAATCTCATATTCACCTCCGTTCGGTCAAGCTGTCACAGGCGGGTTTATGGTTGAACCAGTTGGATCATCTATAATGAGTCCATGTCTTCCTACTCCTGAGTCTCTAGGTGTATCTGTTATAAGTAGATTGGATGATGCGTTGGAGAGTCAACAATTTGAAAGGTTTGTATTTTTTATAACATACTTTATTGTCTTTATTTTAATAAAAACTTTTTATTTTTTTAGCGTACTCGAAATTGCTCGTGAGTCACTGTCTAAATCTCAATTCAGTGGTCGACGTTTTTCTAGTTTATCTTCCCACACTTTTACCGAGAAAGATCTTGCTCAGCTTATTGATAAATTGGGACGAAAATTCAAGGCCTTCACATATATTATTCGTGCAGTTCACCTTCTGAACAATCCATCTGATGTCCTATTGAATACATTATGCTCTCTTGTTGAAAGTTATCCTGAACAGATGGCCTTATATGAAAATGAAATTTGGATTATATTCAATAAAGTATTAGGTGTTGGACAAAATGAAGCAATTATTGACACATTTGCTAGGTGAGAATTAATGTATAGTTCTATATACTACTTTACTATTTTTATATAATATTTTAACATGTATAAAAGCTTCTAAATAATCTTTGCTAATTTATTGACAATTTAATTACTAACAGTTTTACTACACCATACACGCACATAGAGCAACAGCAAATACTGTTCTTGTGGACCATAAATTAAAAAACTCTTAGATTTACAAAAGAGTACCAGAAGATCTAAAGACTGAGATGCGATGTCATACATTGCGCATACATTTTTCAACTCTTATTTTAAATAAAACATAATTCTCAAAAAAAATTGAAACCTCCATGTTTCTCAAAAGCATCACTTAATTTGAAAATTTTGTTCGATCAATAGAATATGAAATATTAACTATAGAATAATCTTATTAATTCTGATTGTGATATTTTAAGTGGTTTTCTAAAGCTGTAACTACCGCAAACATGTAGAAATATTTATGTAGTCCAGCACTGCAGTGAAACCCCGATTTTGAGGGTAACCTTGTTTTGAAGTCCACTCAACGTTTTTTTGCATTTTCTGTATCAGACGGTTGTGCTGATTTAAAGTCCGACATTATATTAAAAAAAAGAAGATTTAGTCATGTCTCAATATCCATTTGTTTTACACTTATAGTTTTGGTATATAACCCCGGCCCCATTTAGAAGGTCTAACTATCATATAATATACACATTCAATATATTTAAAACATTCTATCTAAGCATTACTTTCTTATTATTTTTTAATTATAGGTTATTTATATAATAAAAAGGGACAAATTAAACTTCAATTATGTTATATATTCTATATGAAGTTATTATGTGCATCATTTACCAAGTACGTAGTATATCAGATAAGTAACATATTTACAAAGAATGCTAAATTAAAATAGACCAACTAATTATTATTTCTGTTCACAAGTAATAAGTAAATTCCTTTAAACAAAAGTCAAATTTTAGGTATCATCAATGAAATTTGAAGGTGTCCTTTCATTACAACGGTTTTTGTCTCCTCCACATGAATAGAACATTAATGCAAGACAATTTTGACATTTTGAAGTTGCGCATCGATTGTTCTTACTACAATTACACTTTATAAGTTTAAAATATTTAGTGGAGCCAGATTAATTAGTGCCAGACATATCTGCTGCCTTCCAAATAGCAGTTTAAATGTGGGCCGGAAGAACATTTTCTCGAAATGATTCAGACGTGGATGATATGTGCTTTCGGGATGGAGCTGATATGGATTTAGATAATTTTCATCCATATGTCGATTTTAATGGCTGACATGTCTCGGAATGTACTACCGTAGCATCCTACAACAAAAGCGGTAGACTCTGTGTTAATATCTTCTAAATTAGAATTGACATTTCCTAGAGATTCAATCATTTCGCTGCTTTGAGGGCTCTTAAAGCAGCTCCTTTTCCAATACCATACATCTGAGTTATTGTATTGCAGTCTGTGAGAGCGTGTGCTGCTAAACTATGGACGAATAGTTGTGCATGTTTGAGTGCAGATTGACTAATGCCGGTTGATGTCCTCTCCAAAAAAGTTGACTCCATTGTTAGTGCACAAGTTCTTGTTCATTCATTTCCTTTGACATTGATAACCACTTGAATATGATTTCTGTCTGTTGCTAATTTTTTAAACGTCATTAATTTTTTATAAAAGTTATTATTTTTTTATATAAAAAAATCATTGCAATTGTATGTTAAATTAATTCGTTTAATTAACAATTTCGTTGGTCTATTTTGTTTTAGTACATTTGTTGCAAATATGTGACTTATTTGATTATATACTATACTTACCTGATAAAGTTTGTACATAATAACTTTATGTATATGAATATTAATAATTAATTTTATAACATAATTGAAGTTTCATTTGTCCATTTTATTTTAACTATATACGATTTATTAATTTATTAAATATATATTTAATAACTAATAATTAAATTGATTAATAAATTATAAACTAATCAAACTTTTTTTATGATTTTAATTAGCATATTTATCTTTTGTTGGTAATACTTAGCTAGTAAAAAACTTTTTGAATATTGAATGTGTTTATTGGGTATTTAGACCCTTTAAATGGGGGTATGTATCAAAATTATTAGTGTAGGACAAATGGTTATTGAGATATAACAAAATCAATCTTGTTTTTTTGGTAATGGTTGAGATTTTGTGAAAATTTTTGAATAATCTCGCATGAACCGGATTCAGAATCAGCGCAATCTTTCAAAGTAGAAGGTGCAAAAACATTGGCCGGAATCTAATACAATCCTTTTTGTTCACCTGCGGACTGGTACATTTTGAAATAATGAAAATACATACTATTTACACCTGTCTGTTTTTATTAATGCGTATTATCAATATAGTATAGCTTTATACTGTACTGATATTATGTCAGTGGTACTTTTTTTACACAATTAGTAATAAATCTGACAATTTTTTCTCTGATATCGAATACTTTTTGTTAAAGTTATTATATGTTTTTGGAAATGTTATTGTAAAACATTGAATCAATTGATATGTTATTTAATTTTCACAGGTGCTTCATCGCTCTAGGCAGCTGGTCACGTGTTTGGACAGCACTTCAACAATACAACTGCAAGAAACTATCCATTTCTACTCTTAGTCTTTGTTTGCAGCCATTGGTTTCAGAACCACTAACTCCAGCTCAGACTGGTTGGGTTACTCTTGCAGTTCACCTTGTTGCTGACCTTACTGAAGAAGATTACGAACAAGACTTAGAGTTAGGCTCACATTGTGCTGATCTGGTCGCTAGTCTTTGGTTGCTTTGTTTCGATTTAGACAAGGCGGGATTATTAGCACAATTGGGAGGTCATCCTAATAAGAAACTACCGTCCACCGTCCGAAAGATCATGCCTGGTAAATTAAAATTATTTAAAAGTTTTTTTTGTGAATAGTAGCTTTTAAGATTTATATTTATAATAATAGATATTTCGATAGTAGATGATAATAATTTTAGATTTATAATAATTATTATATCGCAGGTAACTAATGATTCAATATATTTTATTCCATTAAAAATTCTAATATGATCACAAAACCAGGATTCGTTAATCATTAACCTCAGAAATATTTATTATTGAGTAAATATAAGGTTATGGTTATTTTGCATTTCATTACCAGTTTAGGGGAAATCATGTTATTAATTACTACAGATAATTAATTTGATATAATGGATTTTGCGGAACATTCTGTATTGTGTGTTATCTAATTCAATTTTAAAAATTGGGCGTTTTAAATTTGACATAATATTAAAAGAAATATTATATTTTGCTAGAAAATATTATGCTTTAATGTTTTTAGCTTATTTTTTCATTCTTTACTTATTGTACGTATTAATTACTTATTATAATATTTTAAAACTACTTTTGTGATTTAGTTAAACTTCGCAGCCATCTAATTGAATGGATCCTTGGTGGCGATATTAAACACCTTGTTTCTGTGCTTAAATCAAGTTGGGAAGTTTTAAACGACTTGGAGGAGATTTTTGTTCGTACATTAGGACTTGTTACTGACTCTGCAGATACTTTCACTCAGCTTGCAGAAGGAATACAAGCCAGTAGTAAGATTATTAAATATTGTTTTACTTTATGGTACTTGTGTCGACAATACTTTTTTTGTTATGTACGAATAATTTAATTGAACTTTAAATACATGTAAAATAAATATACTATATTTTCAACATTTCTGTGAATATTTTAGTTAATCTGAATAAAATTATGTTTTTGATTGTCCAGAAAGCTTTGCTATTGTTGTACCGTGAAAGTCCACTTATAATACTAGTATCAGCATTTCAAATATTAAACTTAATTCCACGTTTTTCACTATTTTATTATAGACACTGGTATGCTCACAGAAGACTACAACAAATTTCTGCTAAGCGTTGGAATTGCTTTAATGCGCAATATGGTAGAGCGGTGCCAGTGGGATGCTGTCGTCAAGATATTTACATTTTTGTCATCAAACTCCCTTATCTCCCTTGTTGGTGAAAACAGCACAATTCACAGTGATCTTTTGATTATGGTCCTTGAAGGTTTTGTTAACAGCAACCAATTGACGAGTGCTTGTGATATTTTGCAGAGTAAGCCCCATTTAATTATAGTTTTAATTTATTGAACTTTTGTATATATATTCTTCAATTCTAATGTGTTGACTTGAACAGATACGTATCCAATAGAATCCAAAAGTAAAGACTATTATATATTCTTAAAATTTAGCTGCCGTTTGTTGTTAGAGGCATCTAAAAATATAGCCAAACCTGGGGTATTTATAATGCTATTCAACATGAATAAATCAAAGGTAGTACCAAGTACAATACAAATAACAAATATACAGAGTTCGTACAGATCACATTTTCATACTTTTTTTTAATCATATTTTTAATTAGTTTTACTGCCCAGGTTTTGTCAGGTCAGGTATTTATCAAGTCAGAACATCTACAATGCAGAATTTTATGATTGAACATAAACTATGTGGAAAAGCAACTGGATGTCCATATTTGTTTTTCAAATTTACAAAGTGTTGAGGTAAATTTCTTACTCTCTTTTTTCCATGGCCATTGTAGTGCAACATAAATAATGTACATTAAGAAATCATTACCAACATTTCTTCTGACTTGATTCCATCACAAAATCTTCTACATAGTATATCTACTGATGGTCCAAATACCAACAAATGATTTCTTAGGTCCAATCTGCTCGTGGTTATGACATCAGCTGGCGTTATTGACATAGGGACATGTAACGTACATAATTACAAATTTCTTTTGGTGTTTCTATCTATTTCACACGTTTCAGAGTGGTCTCTTCATTGTCAACTGAATTATGTACTTACTTTTGTCTCAATTATTTGCTAAATGGCTTTGGTTTATTATTGTTTCAACCTGCGAACGAATTCTAAAACTTTTGGAGTAATTTATCTTTCATTGCTTTTCAACACTTATCGTTATTTTTCAACATTTATAAAAAATTTTAACTGCATATCATACGTTTTCATAAGTGAATCATACAACCCCTGAATATAAGTCCGAATTGCGACTCAGTGTTTCGCTGTACGAAATCTTCTGTAGGTATTGGTTATGGAATTGTACATGTTGTACATTATACAGTTTTGTACTTTCTTCATCTGTCTAATATTAACAATGATAGTATTGGTTAGAATTTTAGCCAATCATAATAGACAATACTTAGTAACATTAATATGATTTATTATCAATTCTTAAAGAATAACGAGATTTAGGTTGTTTATATATAATAGTGGTTAAATTAATACAAAACTTGTTTAACAGCACAGGGGCATAGCAATCTTCTTAGTAAGCGTTCGACTATATTTTAGAAAAAGGGCACCCGCGAACACGTTCTGACGCATGAGGAATGTGTGTAGGTGCAACAACCTTGCCCATATAGCTTTTATTGTTGTACGGTTTAATTATTAATTTATAGATGCTGAAATTGCTCTCGAGGGTTCTCCAACTTCAACCATTGCTAGACACCGCGTTACGATCATGAGTAGCCTTTTCAAGGGACTCATCAACAGCAAGGATTTTGAGAAGGCTCATCTAGTATTTTGGAATTTGATCAGTTTGTATAAAAACGGTATGTTTATATATTGTATTTTGTCTACTATCGTTTTCTAATGTGCTCTTAAGAAAACATTGTTTAATTTTACGCTATACAATTGAAGTTTTCGGGAGTTTATTGAAGCATTACTTAAATCAAATAATACCAATATTTACTAAATGCTGCGTATATAATGATTATTATAATAGTTATGAGTTTAAACGTGTGATAGTTATATTTGTAATAAATGAACACATTCTATTCAATGATTCAACATCACTACAAAACAAACCCAAAATATAAATAAAAATTAACCAGAGTTATCAAAGCGATTGTCAAAAAAGGAACAACATTTTATAATAATATTCGGCTGGTTTAAGAAAGGGCAAAATTCACGGCTAAACTCCCTAATGGTCAAACAAAAGGTATGAGTTATCATCAAACCACAAATTTTAAATGTTTACGATCGTTACAATAAAATACTTGTTTTCATTGTATTATCCGTGTATAACTATTTTCTTGTTTTGACACTGTTATATCCCATGACTACTTTAATGATCTAAATAATATATGAGATTTATACGTGGCAGGCGCGTACTGGTTGTTGCTATTGTGATAACTACGAAAAAGTTAATTCTAAGCTGGTATAAACGGTACTAGTCTTAAACACCCGTGCCAACTATAAAACCGGTTTCTCGAAGGTACATAGCCCCGAATATAGGATTGCTACACGAGTGTTTCCAAAAAGTTTTTGGATGTGTGGCATTTTCAGTCTTACAAACTTTTACTGATTATAATGATATATTGTGAAATACTTGTGGCTTTAGAAGATATGAAATTAATAAGGCATTAAAAATAATGACAAACTGAACAAATTAATGTGATATTGCCTAAAAATATCAATGAAACAATACTTGCATTAAGTGACATCTAGAACTTACATCGAATGATTAATTTTCAATGATGTTATTTATGATAGGACAACCAACCTCCTTCTCTACCGTGAATGATTGATACATATTTCTTAGTACCTAAAAATTATGTAATTGTGTTCGGTGAATTATATTTTTTTAAATATATTGTATAATATTTGGTTATACGTATAATATTGTTTGTTTTAGATATACAACATCTGAATGAAGTTATTGGTAAGAATTTTTGTCAATTTCTCTCTCTATATATAATATATAATAATAATTAGTGTCCATGCTAAATAATTCCACTTGTTTGCAAAAATGTTATAATATTTGATTTTATTTCTATGATTTGAATAGTGATTATGGGAGCATTTTTATCGGTGTTTTTCTCATAACCTATGAACTTCTATGGTGGAAAAATATGAAAATTCATTACATTTTGGATTATGGTATTCGGTTATGTAACCTATTCAATGTTGTTCATACTAATTAACAGATTTTGCGGGTATTCAAAAATTTTCAATTTATTTAGTGAAAATTAAATTTAGTAAAGTAGTGATATTTTTATGAATATGAATAATATTGAATGTTGGTATTTTTGGTCAATTCCTTAAGAAGTGATATTGGCTTTGACATGAGTCTCTAGACAAGCCAAGGTTAACTAGGAAAGCTTGAAATATGTTGACTTTTCATCTAAATTAAAATATAATTTAATGTCTGGGCTTGTGTTCGCTGGTAGCGGTGCTACGGTGATTATATACTACCATTTTGTACATGACAAATAAATTTCAAAAGAAATGTATCTTGGATCGCAGCTTTCAACTGTTGATTATAACATTATGTTGGTGTGTTCTATAGTCCATGTGAGCCATACTACTTAACCGATTTCCACGGGTATTATGATATTATTTTGACATTTAATTTTTTTATGTTTATGTTATATTATGTTGATCAATTCATAAAGAAGAGACGATTGGCCTTGACAAAAGTATTGAGTCTGACAAACCAAGGTTAATTTGGACAATTTGAAATACTTTCACTTTAAAAAAATTAATATATGACTCAAATATCCGGAAATTGTGTTTAAAGTGTTCAACACAGGAATTGTGTCCTCGTTGTAGATGTCCAACACGGAATTGTGTTCGATTGTTGATGTCATGCACCTACTCACAGAACACCATTGCTCCATTCATCCTTCTTCTTCAAGCTAAATCGGCCTTTATCAAATTCATTGATAGTGACCTTCAAATCAAATTAATTGATGGTGACCTTCAAGATTACTTCTAATGAAAGCTTTATTTGGTTGTTGACAATCACTAAGAGTTCAAGAATACATTTTGACAGCATATCTGTTTCTCGTAACTATTAAATTTACTTTAGTTTAGTTAAATTTAAATTTAACTAATTTAGTTCATTTTAATTAATTTAATTTTAACTAATTTAGTTAAATTTTAATTAATTTAGTTACCTAAATTTAAATTTAGGTTAATTAAATTAATTAAAATTTATTTCATATCAGGAAAGGGACTTTTATGGTCCACTTCTGGGTTTTACGACGGATGGTAAATTTCTCAACTTTCTGGTTGAAAGAATCAACGGCGCTTTTGTAACTGTTGTAACATGTGATGATGTCTTGTTTCTTGGTCTGTGTGTCTGCCACGCACAGTGGCTGCATGATGCTGAGTTGTATCACCGCTTTGTTTTTCTTCGGGACATACGAAACCATAGTCTGGACCATCAAAAATAAACTTGCTCGAGAACTCAGCTCGAACTCAGCTCGGCAGCAGCTGCCGAGCTACTGCCTTGGTATCTCAGCCTTGTTTTGCGGAGAGTGCCAATGATTGTGAGCCCATCTTTCCATAGCTTGTCCGCAAGTGGGATACTGGTGAAGAAATTGTCACAAGTAATTTCGCGTCCAGTTTTGACGGATGGACTAACCAGTTTCAATGGAACATTTTCAGCCACATTTTTTCCAAGATATATGTTTGTGTCCAAGACATGCGGTCTCCACGTCGCATATGTTAAAGTATTTGATGCCGTATTTTGCTGGCTTGCTTGGCATGTACTGCCGAAACCGACTTTTACCTCGGAATGCAAGAGTGTTTCATCAATACACAGCTGCTCAGTAGGTTTCGTTGCAACCACCAATCGTTCCCTCACAACTTTGCATGCTTTGAAAATGTGTCAGAACTATTGTCTCTTTCATGCCTTGTATCAATGTCATCCAGACACATGCTGTGACAGATCGCTTGGAATCTGTTGCGATTCATGGTGAGAGCCGCGACCGGGAGAAAGTGGCAAGATGTTGGGGACCAAATCTCTAGAATGTAGGCATCGTGTTTCTTTGTTATGCCAAACAAAACCAGTAGCCCGAAATAGGCATTCATCTCCTCCTCTGTCGCTTCCAGTTCACTAGCTGGCATCCTTTTGCTTGTGTATAGAGCGATCTTCTGCGAAATGGTAGGTGTCAGGAAGTAGAAGAAAAAAAATCAGTGATGTCTTCGCAACCTTCAACACGTGGACTCTGCCCGAGTGGTATTCGCACATTGTTCCTCTGACGGAAAGAGGCCGCATGAGGACGATTTACTCCCCATTGATAATAACCATTCGTGCCAAATTATTTCCTGCCATCAACGTTTTCGTCTTCACCATCTTCGTAGCCATCGGTGCTGACGTCACCATCTGACAGATCCGCCACAGATACGACATCGTCAATATATCAGCTTCACTGTTCTCAAGAACGTCCTCCTCATCTTTACTAGCCTCGTCGTCCTCGTTCATTTTCATATCTGCGACTTCCTGTGCAGTGAATCGTCTCTTCATGATTCAATAACCTAAAAAAATAAAGTTCATATGAATTCTAAAAATAAAGTCCATAAAAATTCTAAAAATGAAATTCATAAAAATTATAAAAATTAAATTCATAAAAATTATAAAAATTAAATTCATAAAAATTTACTGCTGTATAAAATAAAAGATACATAATACCTAGATACGTAAATACATTTCATTTACTCACCTTATAGTTTTTATTTCCGAAAGCAAAATTCTAATCAGAATTTGTAAGACACGTTTGTTGAATCAACATCGGCAGAAAACAGAACAATAATTATTCAACGTCATATAAACTATAACTGCTTGTTATCGATTCTGTGAATATTAGCCAACCAATCAACACAGTCTATGGTGTCAGTCTACCTACCTACTACATATGCTATTTATGGGTAGCTAAGCTTTTTAATGTATATTGCATACATAACCAATTAATTTATTACGTGATTAGAGTGGTTTATACCACATTGTAACTTTTCACTACAAGCCTTTTTTTGCTACATGGAATACCAAGCCTGGACAAAAATGACTAATCTCGAAAAGAAATCTCTCCTGACAAAAAAACTATGTGTCCCAGAAAAACGAAACCAAGACTGGCGGAAACTACATTATATAATTTTTAAACATGGAGCAGCTCAATATCTGAAATGGAATAGAAAAAAGTTATTGCATTTCCGCAAAAGGTGGACAAAAATGTCCAGGCTTGTTATGGAAATTGTTAACAGATTTCCATCGGAGTTAATGTTATGAGATTTTCGACATTTCTTTAGTACAACAAGTTTGTTAATGTTTATTTTATATATTGGTCAATTCCTAAAGTAGCACTAATGGCTTTGGCGTTAGTCAAGACAAACCAAGGCTTATTTGAAATATGTTGACTTTCAATTTAATATATAATCTACCGTCGGGAATTGTGTTCAATGGTAGCGGTGCTATGGTACATTTTGTACACAACAAAAAACATTTAAAAATAAATATATATTGGATTGCAATTTTCATCTGTTGATTACAACGAAGGCAACATTCATTATATTGGTGTGTTCTATGATGTCCATACTACTTATCAGATTTCCACGAATATTGAGATTTTAACATTTCTTTAGTAAAAAAGAATTTTGTTAATGTTTGTTTTGTATATTGGTCAATTCCTAAAGAAGCGATATTGGCTGTGGCATGAGTCTAGATAAACCAATTTAATTAGGACAATTTGAAATATGTTAAATTTATATTTAATTTAAAACATGATTTAATGTCTGGAATTGTGTTCGATGATAGATGTCGAACACAGGAATTGTGTCCTGTAACTGTTGTAGATGTCGAACATGGAATTGTGTTCTATTGTAGATGTCTACTCACAGAACATGATTGCTCTACTCATCCTTCTTCAAACTTAACTGATTCGTACTTTGAGTTCATTGATGGTGACTTTTAAGATTCCTTCCAGGGGCAGCTTTATTTAGTTGTAGACCATCATTAACAGTTCAAGAGTACATTGTAACCATTCATTTTTATCACTGCTATTACTCAACCATTTAATGGAAATGTGGTAGTGATCAAGCGGTGATATGGTCATGGATCACCGGATTCATGAATCATGGATTGCGGTTTTCGCTGTTGATTATTATGGAAACAACATTATGTTGATGTGTTCTATGATGTACATACTACTTATCAGATTTTCACGTGTATACTTTTTCTTTTAATGAAAGAGAAGTTTGGTAATATTTATTTTATATGTTGGTGGTAAATTTCCTAGTAAGCAATATTGGCATTAGTTTAGACAAGTCAGGGTCAATTATGACAAAAGAATGACTACTGATTAAATACATAAAACCCTAAAAAAATAGTATTTCGTTTATATTCATTTTATAATATTACATAAAACATAAATTTTTTAAATTTATGTTATATATGTATCTTATGTACTTATTAATAAAGATTTGTTCCAAAAATAACTTTAAATATTGTTGCATGATATTTATTGTATATCATAAACAAAATTTAATATTTATATTAAATATCACAAAATTGTTTACAATTTAATACATTCAATTTAGAGTAAAAAATATACCAAAAATACAATGTTATGCTAAATAAATGATATAGCGAATTTTTCTACACATAAAATAATTTTTTGTGTTTTGAAAATAAGAGAAAAGCAGTTTAAATATTACAATACAAATCAGAATAAATTTATACAATACAAATTTTTTTTTAAAAAATACACTTTTTATAACTTTAAGATACTTAAAGAGCTTTGTTTAATATTATTTTTTGGAGTGCTCGATTCTTCAAAAGTTGTCGAAGCGTCCAGTCGCATTGTGTAGGGTGGTAGGTTGCTGGGTGGTCGCAAGAAGATAAAAGAAGCATATATAAGGGAATTATAATGGGCACTCTAACATGGAAATTATTTAAATCACTGACGCCCACCAGGACCAGGGCTCTGTCATATCGCATTTGGTGAGCATAGGTATTTAATGTGTTAGTTAGAATAATGCAACCTTAACTAAAATATATTTTTGTGATAAAAATAATATATAGAAAACTATGTGTTTTACTTGACAGAATGATGTTTGATTGATAAATCTGTTAGAATTAAATATAAATTATATATATATAGATTCATTTATTTGTTAAGTATGTAAACCAAGTTAGTTGTAAACCAATATACATGGTTAAAAATCTATATAATTTAATTTAAAAAAAACTTTATTTATTTATTTATGTGCTATTTGATTAAAAAAAACTGTATAATATATATGATGTAAACCCTGTATCTTATCCATTATAGACATAAATAGTACATATATAATTGTATCTGAATAACAAAACAGATTAATGAAAATTTTATCAATCAGGCTCTACAGTATGATAGTACGCATAAAAATGGATATCGACAATCATTTCTATGTTTTCATAATTTTACTTGATGGATTTGGCTGGAATTTTAGATTTGCATTATGATATAATATGATGTACAAAAATTAAGACACATTTTATCACATCGAATTCTGTGATCTGGCTCCAAAGTTCTACAATGTAACATTTAAAAGA
Organism: Coelogynopora nodosa; assembly: GCA_034780555.1. Taxonomy (NCBI): domain Eukaryota; kingdom Metazoa; phylum Platyhelminthes; order Proseriata; family Coelogynoporidae; genus Coelogynopora; species Coelogynopora nodosa. The sequence continues at coordinate 1,385 of JAUZND010078025.1, read as the reverse complement.
TAAGGAAATTTATGCAATATAACAAAATAAGTATACATGATATAGCCAAACTTGCTTTAATTTTATCATATACAGGGTTGTTCAGAAGTATTACACCGTTAATGAAAACAAACATAATAAGGAAATTATTAAATTGAAACCATTTAGACGATTTTAACCTTTACATAATCTATTTATATGCATGTTGGGTCATAGGGTAGACCTTGGAGAATCGGCCACTTTTTATGCTTTTTAAATATTGTGTAGAATATATTAGTTACGATATTTGAAATGTTTGTTATCTTATTAATTAGAAGAATTAAAAGGGTTATCAAATTCATCCAGAATTATTTAGAAACAAATACATGGTGTGAGTTGGGCACTCTTAGTTAAAAAAAGTTTAAACTTAAATGCACATACCAGGTGGAAATTCCAAAACATACATCACCTACCTACTCCCCACAGGCCGTGCATTGCAACCAGTCCTCTTTGGCATTACTACAACGGGCATTGCACACATTGTTCCCACCAGAACAGCAGGGATGTTAATAGTATAGCTATGTAGTTATAACTATATTGATCGTATGGTTATTTGAGGAAAAATCCAATCATTTCGGTTTCTTGGTGTAGAGGTTTTTCATGGTGGAGCTTTGAAAGAGATCTATTCTTTTATCATTTTCTCAAAAACATAAGGTGTTGACAGTGACTAATATGGGGTTTTTCAGTTTTGGATGGTTTTTCTGGAGAAGGCGCTATGGTACTTATTTACGTTTCTAGGTTGTATCGCTGTAATAAAAATGTATAGCATTATTTTGAATACTTCTTTTCTGTGACATTATTCTCTAAATAATCAATACATTGAATTATATACACATGTACATATACGTTGCAAGTAGTTTATAAAAAAATTGCATGTGTTTTATGGTCATGGACAGGACAGGTTAACAATAATTAATGGTTGTGGTCAGGTTAACAACGATTCATGTTCATGATAATTTTAATAACAATTAATGGTCATGATCTAATTGGCATTAATCCTTTAACATCAGTAAAAAAGTTAAGTTAATTATGAGTGGGGTAATAAATTACCCCATTTAACTAATGTTAATATTGTAATGTATAAATGTTAATTCATACGTTACTGTGATAACATAGTCAAGAATATATATTTTATGAAAAGAAAAAGCCACAATAATGAGGAGTTTATTCAAACTAGACGTTTTATAATTTGTTACATTAATATACAAACTGTCCTAGATTCCTACTTATGCTTCCCAAGGTCGGTTCTAGATAATATAACCGAGTAAAATAGGTTATTTATATACGAGAGGGGTTCAATAAGTTCGCGCACTTGATATCAAAGAAAAATGCTATCCATAGAATCAATACATTATTTTAAACTACAT
>JAUZND010078014.1:0-16332 GCA_034780555.1 Coelogynopora nodosa | reverse complement strand
TTGTACCACACTTGTACCACACTTGTACCACACTTGTACCACACTTGTACCACACTTGTACCACACTTGTACCACACTTGTACCACACCCACACTTGTACCACACTTGTACCACACGTGTACCACACTTGTACCACACTTGTGCCGCACGTGTACCACACTTGTACCACACTTGTGCCACACTTGTACCACACTTGTACCACACTTGTACCACAACTATTGTACGTCAACTATATTATATCGATAATATTGATGTATAAAACAGCCAAAGAAATTTCGTCAATAATGATTATATCGATCGTATTGATGTATAAAACAGCTAATGAAATTGCGTGAAGTACAATATATTATATTGATAATGTTGATGTATCATTGATGTATAAATCAGTCAATGATAGTGCGTCAAGTATGATATATTGATCGCGTTGATGCGTTGAAATTGCGTCAACTTTTAATATACGTCTGTTCCTAAAACTATATCATATTATTTATACAACAACGAACATATTTTTGTGATTTATACACATCATAAGAAACAATGTAAATACTATTTGTAACTATTTGATGCTATTGATGTATTGTAACTCTTGATACCCGTAAGTATAGTGCAATATAGTGCCCATGTTACCTCCCACACCGATCTCCCCAGTTCATGTAATATATTTATAGGTAAACTTGTTTGATAGTGTGCATGTGATGTAGTAAGTGTAACCAGGCAAATTAATATAAAGAAGACAAGTGTGAAACAAAGTTGTAGTTTAAAATAATCTGTTGAGTGAGGTTGACACGTACTACTTTATCAACAATAATTGATTGGAATGAGTTTGAATATTATATGAGTATTATATAATATCAGCTTATTCTTTAAGATCACCCTTCAATTTTTGCACTGAAATATATTGAATAAGTTAGTGTTAACATTTGTATGTCAAGATTAGACAATAAATCAAAAAGAACATTTATTTACCAGAAAAATACAAATTTTATTTGTAAATCATGTTCAACATATATAATATATATGTCAACAAATATAGTAAAGGACATTTATCAAAAATAATAACTGTATACATAATATAAATAACATCAAGAATAATAATAAAGCACGATTATTTACACAGTAAATCGTTTCCAAATCAGATTTTATTTTACAGTCGATTGACGAAAAATGAATAATATTATAATATAAAAACAATGATTCATCGCTCTTTTCATCAAATGTATGTACAACGGGTTTAAAATCAGATTTTTACGCAAAGTTTAAATCATAATTTGACAATTAAATAATTCACAGATTCACAGAGTATGTATTTGTATATGGTATTTAAGTAAACTAGGAAAAAATTACTTATTACATTATATAGCATGAATATATTATAGACATTTACATATATATATATATATAGTTTCATTAAATAGAACATAATATGCAATTAATACACACAAATAACAATAAAAAAATGATGGACTGTATATTTTCTAATATGTAAAAATGATTTTGTTGTGCAAAATTGATAAACAAAATACATTTGCAAACAATAATAGTATAGTTGTATGAAAGGTATGGTAATTATTTCATTAAATAACTTAAAAGATCACATTTTATCTGAACGCGGTAAACATGTAATATATCACATTTTTTATATTTCTGAACAGTAAGCCTAACAATTTTATGAACTAAATTGTATGCGTTTTAAACCACAATAGTTTGTTATAAGCATGTTATATGGTTAATGTATTTGATGCAATGACAATAAAATATATAAACAGGTCGATTTCAAAACGATGGCATTTTTCATTGATTTATTTCAAATCTATGAATTTGTTAGAGATACATTTGATAAGCACCGATGATAAATCTATTTAACATAAAACAAGAACTATAATTAAATATCTATATTATCATACATATTTCAAATAGTTCACAACTATTTATATTTTGACACCTTTCACAGTTCGCTTGTTTACACCGCCACAGATGGCCTACTCAGCCGTGTCTATGCACAAGATTGGCTCAGTGGTAGCTATGGAAACCCTGGCACCCGTGTGTTTCCTGGCTCTGTTTGCGTCGGCCACGCGCAACACCGACTCCAGCTGGTCGAGACTCTCTCGGCTCTTGCAGATCGAAGGTATGCGTGGCCGGTGCTTTGATTTCGATCGATCGGTTCCTACAGTAGCAGATTAATCAATATCGATCAGTGTCAACAGTAGCAGTTTAGTTGGACACCAATCAATATCGAACAGGGAACAAAATAATTTAAGTTTCATTAAAACTATGTTAGACATATCATTTTTAATAATTGTTTTTTTCATTACTAACAATAACATAAATTAATTATTTGCAGAGCAGAACTATAAAATTGAATGATATTATGTCAAACAAATATTGATTAGGCTTTGAGCATATTTATGAAAATAATAATGCATCTGTTGATAGAAATGTTTCTAATATGTACAAAAAAAAACATTGTTTATGCAAACAAAGTTATATTCTACACATAATATTAACATATAAATAAACATACTGTATAGGTATATACACTAAATTATGAATTTATAATAAATATACGTAGTACATCATAGCTACATCACAAATGTATACATAAACGCGGTTTCTCAGTATAGAACTTTTTACTATACAATAAGTTGATTAAATTGTGCCACTTTTTAGGTGTTTTCATGAATTTGGTTTAAATTAAATGTAATTTTACAAGTTGTTATGCATACGTACTATAGGTACCCCCTCTAGATTACATCCCTCTAGATTACATCCCTCTAGATTACATCCCTATTGATTACACGCCTCTCTATTACATCCCTCTAGATTACATCCCTGTAGATTACATCCCTCTAGATTACATCCCTCTAGATTACATCCTCCTTGATTACATCCCTCTAGATTACATCCCTCTAGATTACATCCTTCTTGATTACATCCCTCTAGATTACATCCTTCTCTATTACATCCCTCTAGATTACATCCCTCTAGATTCCATCCCTCCAGATTACATCCCTCTAGATTACATCCCTCCAGATTACATCCCTCTAGATTACATCCCTCTAGATGACACCTCTACATAATCATTGGCCTACCTGGCTGTAAGAGTTCAGCACCAGTAGAACCACGCAACTGTCGACTCCATTGGTGAAATTTGACGTTCCTCAGGTGAATGTTCTCCAGCGTCATTAGCGGCTTGAGGCTAGCGGGTGCCTCCCTTCCTATGCCTCCTCCTCCTGGTGGCGGCGGGTGTCGTGTTGGCTCTTCCGTCTGTTGCTGCTCCCCCCACTGGGTTATGAAGACCCTGGAGCCGGGCAGAAGAACAACAGAGTCGTTGTCGTCCCCAGGATCGGATTCTGTGGCGGTCTGCGAGTAGGATGTAATGCTACTACTGTCGTCGTTCAGAAAGGAGGCTGAAGCTTTCAACGTCTTGTTGTCTATACCGGGTTTGCTGCAGGATAGTTAGAGATATATTCAGTTCAACTGCAATTCTCAAACATATAAATCATGAACAAATTATATTTTAGGAAACATTAATAAATGTCAGATCTACTAGAAACAGTTACTAATATCGGCTATTATGCGGTGGCCGAAAGGTTTAATTCACTTAGATATGATGCCGCGGTAGAACAGGTATCGCGACTGAAGCCTTAAAGACTTGATTATGAATTCTATCATGAATCAGGATTCTCAAAACACGATTTTTCGTGCCTTCTTATTTACATTTTAAAAGTTATAAGGACGGCGTGGTTTCAATATACAATATTGCATGAATATTTAATATTGTTTGAATTGTACTTTATTTGTTTCGTTAAAAAGCTTAAATATTTGTAAATATACTAGGAGGAGATAGGTTTTATATGCGCTATGGGATTTGTGCTACGTGTTATGGGATGGGTTCGATAAATACATACTTTGTTATTGTGTAAAAAAGATATTGAAATTATTAATTTCTGTAACAGAGATACAATGTTAATAAAATGTAATGTATAACTGTTTATTAGGGCTTTAATAAAATCAATGCCATCAGGGTACAATGGCCATCACCACTACATGAATGTAACAGCTTAAAAGGTTATGCATGTATGCATTTGATATATCCGATAAATAATGGTTTCAATGATACAATATATTAATTTAATTTACACTTTTAAAACATCTTTTCTCGTATTGAAAAGTATTTACTAGGAATCAATTCGAAACAGAAGTGCTGTTTTTTAACTCGCAATAAATTGATATTTTTTATTTTGAAAGGCTGAGGTAGTTTACAAATTTAATATTGCCGTACTATGGCACTTGTTTGCACTGTTTACTCTAATGTGTCTGTCAGTGAATTGAGTTTGAGGTTTCGGAATTCGGCATATTTGATATGAAACATTAATGTTCTTGCTAAATAACTTCAAGAACTTGATGCATAAAGTAGAAATGCAATAATAGCCAAACTTTCCACGGAGTCAATTTCTATGTGTGCTTCTGTGAATTCTTCTTCACATATTGTGGCGTCTGTGAAATGAAAATAATGATATGTAATAGAATGTGTGCCCTATTCTGAGCTGAGTGTACAATATTAACTATGACTACAACGTGTAATATAAAACAGTTTTATCATAGCTTAACCAGAAATGAAATTAAGTGTAACTTTCAGTATGAATTTATTAGTAACAATATATCAGCCATGATTTACTCAATTTTCATTATTACATTTACACAATTAAATTAGTGCAAGTGATTTGAACACCCGGGTTAATACAGCCCTTTTACTCTGTGTGTGATTTGTGCTATTTTATCCACAAACTTTCGAGTAATTTGTAATAACATAGTTGTATTAATAGTATCATATATGCGGATACAGTAGGCTATATTATATGCTATAATATAGTAGGCAAAAAGGTTTATTTTTAGGAAGAATATATTTATAAAGAAACCAACGCATTATATATTATAATTAGTCACCTAATGTCAGAAACCATATCCATAGAAACACAATGCATTACACTACAAATAAGCACTTCATTAAAATGATGTTTTTAGACCTTATCTTGCAGGAAACATCTGAAACCATCTTAAAGGTTTGATATATTAAAATTTTATATAAATTATAAAAGTTAAATACATATATTTCTATAAAAACAACTTTTAAAAACTGCGTGACGAAATAGTACATAGTTAAATACAAATATTCTATCATTTATGTGGAAATAGCAAAATATGATAAGTTATGTCGCATTTGCTGACAACTGAAATTAATTCCTAACCGCGTGTCACTCCCTCGTATCGCGCACAGTGTGCATCTAGGCAGTAACCTACTTATGGGAGTCCTTCATAGTATACTCCTTCACTCACTGGATGTCCTCCTCCAAGGGTATCGTGGCCGAACGCCTGAGAAGGGAGTCATCATAAGTGAGAGCTTTTGACAGAATGGCCGATCCTCCACGTCGAAGTTGGGAGGAGGCGGGGGCGGTGTGATTCCTGTAGGAGGTGTCTCGACTGCGGAGGAAGGTGCGTTCCGCGGCATCCAGGGGCCGTCCTGTGGGACCGATACTCTTGAACTTGATCTGGAACACGAGAGAGAGAGTGAGAGAGGCGATATTGGTGGGATATAACCTTGATAAATCGATACTCCTGAACTTGATCAACACAAGAGAGAGGCTATATTTGGTGGGTTAAAACCTCGATATTATAAATCATGCAAAATAGGGCGGATTTTGGATTGATGGATAAAAGAGATTATAGGTGGTGTAAAATAAAGAGGGAAGACACCGATATGGATAAATATCTGGTAAAAATAGTAAACAATTGTAATATTAAATTATAAAAATTAGTTATACTTTATAATAGTTATCGAAATAAAATAGCATCCAGTTAAGTTAGAAATTGGTTGCGTAGCTTTAACAATAACTTTTTACGATTGTTTTCATGACAGCATCTAAAATATGATATTATTTCTCAATATACTACTATACAGATCTGTTAGTAATACGTTTATACTATTGTAAATTGTATTGTCAATGACAGATTAATTTGTTGCAACTATATAAATGCATTAAATGTATGTATATATATATATTCTAGTCTATAATACCTGCGTGTATCTGTTATACGCGGGTGAGGGGTTTTCAAAAGTATTAAAACGGGCAGAAAATAATATATAAATATCGACTTTTTATATCGAGTTTATTTATATTAATATTTATTTATCGAGTTTATTTTACTAAATATATTATAATATATATAATTACCACAAATTACACTATACACGCAAATACAGATGAAAACATACATGGTACATGCAATAATCAAGCATTTTTGTTAATGCAGTTTTAATTTTTTAATAAAACCTACATTCATTGTATAAATAGGTTATTGGAATAAATCTAAATTTCATTATCTGTTATATAATCAAACACATATAAATCAGAACAATAGTATTATGCTTTATATTTTTTAATTAAGTAATAAACTATAATATTAACACGTATCAGTGTTTGTTATGTGTAGAAACATTGATTATATACTTTCCAGAAATTTGAAAATAGTTTTTCAAAAGATTTTTTTCAAAATAGTATATCTGCAAAAATCGACATTAGTTATAGTATTGTATTTACTAAAACAAATACGTCTGACTATATATATATATATATAAATACAAAGTATTTTTAGTACTACATACATATATAGTAAAACCAATATTCACAGCATTGCAAACTATCGTTTAGCTATTATCAAAGTGTTTTATGGAATGGAGTATAACACCATGCGTTATAGAAAATGCATGCAATCATTTTTCGATACTGCAGTGTTAGTTTACATTATTTTGTTATTTAAATGTTAAGGAGGGCGACTGTTTTTCCATGAGATTGAGGGGGTGGGGAGAATTCAAGAAGGTCTGGCAACCTTCTGCGTAATCGCCTGTATATATATTATAGTAAGCAGTTGGCTATAAAACGAAATGTCTAATAAACAACACAAAATAAATGTAGCTATCAAAGTAATCATATTGTATAACAGAAATTGTCATTATATATATACATATAATGTAGGAAACTTTGCTAGATGTTTCACACATATTTTATTTCTAGTTATCTAGTTTTATACAATTATAATTACGTCTTCTATATATTATAATTTATTTGAAACCACATATGTTCATTAATACACTAATACGAATAAAAAGTTTATTTATTGGATAATTAATATTACATGAGTATTTTTTAATGTAGAAGTATTATATATATATATGATGGGAGTTAAATGCTCGTATCCGAATTACTGTATATATTGTAAAATAAAAATTAATTAATTCAACAAGTTTCTGCAGATACAACAAAATGTACTTTAGGCGATGTTTCGCTACAGTCGGCCAAATATGTTATAAAGTATAAATGTTACAGTTTTATAAATGCAATGTTAGCAATGCAAAGTATACAAGATTTATGCCTACGCCTTTAATGTTCAATTGGAAATTATTTTTTTACAATGAAAAAAGTGTTTCTATAATTGCAATTCCTTATATCTGTGTGCAGTATATTTTAAATATGTCTTAATTTGTGTAATATGCATTTTGTAATACAGCTCCAGAATATAATTTATGACGTGTTAGCTCATCGTCCGTTCTCATACTGTGTTTGTATTTTATAAATTATCTATTATAATCAAAATTATAAGCAGGGCAGTGGCCACTATTAACAGGTGAAATTTACCATTTTCGATACAAAGAAAATATAATAAAATAAGCCCAACCATTCATTGGAGAATCTCAATAATTTTTTGAAGACGCATATTTTCGTCTTGACTTTTAAAAATCGCATTCCTGAAAAATTGGCTGGCATCATTTATAAATATTTAAAACGTAATAGGTAAAAATAAATTGTACCTATAATGTTAACTTTTGTTATAAAATATCTAAAAAATCAGTTAGAATATTGTTTCACCACTAACACTCTTTATAAATATCAATATGATAGCATCTGGATCGTATATACACCTTCAGATGATATATATACACATTTTATATTGATTTGTTCATTTATTGCGCGAATTTATTTATTTATTTATTTATTATAAAGTCAATAATTACATTTCGTTCCTCAACACAACCGCAAAACAAATCAAATTTGCAATTATAGGAAAGAACGATGATCAAAGCCACTTCCAAAGGATAAAGCAAATGTTATAATACTGTCAATATATGGTTTTAAGAAAAAGCAACACTCATGACTAAACTACAGTAAATATATATATATATATACATTAAACAGGCCTCCTGAATCCCCTCCCAAACTATAAATATACTTCATTTGTTATTGCATGAACATTTGTCTCATATTGAATGTTTTAAAAAATTATTTACTGTATATTAGTTATACTTTAATTATCATTAAAACTAAAGTTAAACCACTTAATGAGTGCACTAAACAATTAGCAATAATAAGAGCTCATAGTAAGTTACCGGTACCATGTTTAATGGTATAGTAGGCCATCCATAGTTTGTATTTATAATTTAAGATTAATTGACCGATTGTTTATTTGTAAAGAAAATAAAGAATCCAATTTAAAAAAACATTAATCTATACTCAGTTATAACTATTCTGTTGATATATAATATTTTAAAACGCTGTTATATTTCTGCTATTATATTATTCTTATCCCTTGGTCCTTCTTAAATTCATATAAGCGCCTGGGGGGGGACACCGTGTCCATGTCCCCGCGCGGCATTCTATACACATCTAAAATATGGCCCCGGGACCTTTTCTAGTAAAAACCAACAGATATACAGTTGGATTGCTACCCCCAATTTAACACATGTGGCCCCGGCACTCGTAAACTATGTACTTCCGCCGCTACATTGAATGACTGAGTAATCTAAAGTATCTATAGTCTACATTATAGTATATAGTAGCTAGTACGGCGACAATTGATTGGTGACGTGAGTGGATGCCAAGTTGACGCCGCGTACAATGCCAATATACTTATGCGGGTGGATAAACGCCTTGTTTAATGATCCGTTATGATTAATGTCAGCGGCATGAGTTGTCAAAGGTTCTAAAAGTTCTCCCCAACTCCGTCTAACACTTTATATATATGTATATATAATAAAAGCTTGGGCGCGGTACCGGTAATTGTATTTAGTTCTCTGACCACTCTTTTTTTGGACATTGAAGAAAACGTGCATATTTTGTTGTTTATAGAACCGACATATAATAATAAAATATAGCATCAAACATCTGGATTTAAAAGACAGCTACGAAATACAAAAAGGAGAAACATAACCGGGAAAATGTATTAATTAAAAAATGGGACAGGTGACTATAACAATGGTGCGGGACTTTGGATCTTCAGTGGTTTAAGTGGCTTAAATATGAAAATCAAAATCAGCATTAATCTATCAGATAGTACAGACTCAGAATTCTGAAAATTCCTTAAATTTTTTTTTTTTTTAATATAGATTAAATAATATAAGTAACCATGATTACACATATATTTAACTGAATCGAGGAAACCTTATTTAGCAGCATGCCGTCGTCAGGATTTTCTAGAGGGGATCCGTTTTTTAAAAGAGTACACCTGAGATAACATTGTGCACATAAGATTAGATGCACCATTTTAGCGGAGACAGGGACAGATCATTTTCAATATATACAATCTCATAGATAGGAGATAGGGCATTGTTCTTTATATATAAATACGTGATGACGTAGTCTGTATATGTATATAGTGTACATACGTATTGTGAAATTATTACCATAGGGGCAATCATTTCTGAAAAGGGCGTTTATAATTTACATTATTACCAGAGGGGCAGTATTTTCTAAAAATGGCATTTATTTACGGTCGACCCCTTTACCTATAATTGTATATGCAGTTTTTTACTATATATTTAGACATACATATAAGATTAAAATACACAATAGAAAAAAAATTATACTTAGTATAGAAAAAGGGCACCATTATTTAAAAAGGGCAGAGATTCAAAAAAGGGGGGCGTTCTAAATCCTCCGCCCAACCCCCTGGATACGGCCGTGAGCAGTGATTTATACTTATAGGTGCTATGACTGGAGAAAATACGGTTACCGATACATAGAATAGTAGTAACGCCTATGTATATCATACAATAATATATATATATATATACTAAACTATGTATGTGTCTGTATTTAATAAAACTTGGTTGCTACAAAACCCCGACAACTCGTTTGTAAACAATGCGTGACTTTATAGAGTCAGGCTTGATAAGAAAACTATACCGGTAAATTGCAAATCAATAAACACTAAGTAGTAATCGCAGCATTTTGTAAATATATTTCTAATATACCTTTTATCCATCATGATGGACGGTATAGTATAGTGCAGGAAAGCCGCAGTATCATCCTAATACAAAAGGATGTTTATATGATACAAACTCTAGTTGCTGTGGAAACCATCAAACAATAAAAAGCGGTTTGTCTCCCATTCTCTTATATAGATAATGGTTTAGAGATGTGAAGTTATTCCCTCCTGAATAGGATGCTGATTAAGTTCCTACCGCGCAAAGTATTCATTGGAGAATAAGCAAAACGTCAAATAACAAAAGTAAGTATATATAGACAGTGAGTTTAATAAGAAACAGTTCTATTATATAGTGTATTCAATATGATGTATATATGTCTGAGAATAATGCTGAAGACCACATTTCTTTCATATACGATTTGTTTGCTGACGTTGAATGAGAGCATACCGCTTTGACAGAAAAGGAAGGAACGGAACATAATATAGTGGAAATTAAAATTATACTTATGAGTGACTTTATTAAATCAAATTCTATGATGTTGGAAAGTAATATAAATTATGCAAATTAATTTCGTTCAGGGACACTTTGATAAAATATAATTCTTTTATAAAACCAGTTAGGTATAGGTGTACCATACTGCAATTGTAGAATATCTTATATTTATTTTAATATTATAAGTAATTAATACCTTATTGCATATATAACTTATTTTCGTTTTACAGTAACTAAATTTATAACTATAGTAATATATATATATAACGTCTTTATTAAATGAATTAGCTTCAATTATATAGAAGTCATATTTTTTTAACTAAGTTCCAAAGCATTTTAATAATCCGACATACAATATATATACAGACGCTATTTAGTCTAATCTATAATAAATAATGTCGCCTCTAATCTAAATGTTAAAAATCAGTGTTGGAAATGCGTAATAAATATCATATTATATCAAATTTAGATAAAAAATATAATATAATATAATTTCGAATATTTGAAGAAATGTGGTTGATGTATAATTAAAAAAAAATCATTAAATAATTTTTAAAGATAACCCAATGAAAGCAATCTCTCTGTTATTTAAAAGTGTAAATATAGGATGCTTTGATAGTATGATACGTTCTCTTTTTTAGCTTATAAACATCTATATGTTATTCCATATATTTATATTTGTAATGTAATGGAAGATTTAGGTTTATCAAAATATGCAGAAAGTGCAATATACTAAATTTAAAAATGAAGCTTTGTGTTGAGCTGTACATTTTCAAAAGATAAATATTTGTTATACAATATATCTGTTATTCCTATAATAGTTAATTGATTCGTGCACATCATCCGCTCTACACGGGAACACAAAATACGAAAGTAGGAAATTTATGTGGAAAGATCCTTGAACTAAAAGTCCCCCCGAAGAGAGAATGTGAGGGAGAGAGAGTTATAAAGTATAAAGGTTAGGATCATATACGTATAATGGGTTTCATATATAATGGGAACCCTTATAGAGGTTCATCTCACATAGGTATTTACCAGATACGTTTTCATTATTTTCCAAAAGATAAAAAAGATAAGTCAGTAGGCCTATATTCCTTGTTGTGTTAATATATATAATAGTTCATAAATCTATGGTATATGTTGTTTTCTTTGTATGTACCTATGTTTTCTTTGATTAGCGAACACATGTGTATTATATAACTATTTTATAATATATTAATGTAAATATATAGTTGATTATAAAGATTACTTAGTTAGCGCTATGTTTAGGATCATGCGAAGAAACTAGCTACGTTATTCACAAACAGTGAGCAATGACCAATGTCAATCTGTGAGTTGATAACCGGGGGTGTCGGGGCGAATTAAAAGAGCACACTTCACTCAGAGTGATACTAGATGTTGAGCACACGCTAACAAAGAAAAGTCACAATTACGATGAGGGTGACACGTTTACTCGTGATTGTATGGACTGATTGTATTGTACATTATATAATACAATTAAAGACTGACTGCATCTGTCTAATTGATGAAACGTAATGGATTGGGTGTGTTGACGCGCGCGTATTGCATTTTGCTCAGTAAATGCATTTGATTAGTTGGTTACTGATTAGTAACATAGAAAGGGATAATGAGCTGTGTTCAAATTTTAGAATCTGTCGATATAGTATAGTTTACAATTATATTTTAAATAAATAATAATATTAAATAAATAGTTGAAGTTCTGTTATTATTTTAGGATATGTAGCACATTTTAGTTGCCCAACTAGGGGGGTTTCCAGAACCCTTCCTCAATGTCAAGAAAAAACTGCCACTCCCTTAAAAAAACAAAAAAAACACGATTACATAAAATTATTGTCTGAATTTGTTATGGAGAAGTCAACTTCAAAACAAATTTTAAAAGTTAAAAAGCAGTTTGTAATATGACGAATATTAATTTTGCTATACACAACTTTTGAAAACCCCCTCCCTTCCCATTTGAAATCCTATAATATATACAGTGAACCTGTCGTCGACATTCATGCATTGCGATCAAGAATATGATTTCTGGTATTTTATTGAATGATATAATTATTTAATATATTAAATATTAGACTTGGGCCTGCCCACCTCCAAAATCGTTGCTACGGGCCTGCATCATAATTGTGTATCAAACACATCTTAAAATAAATACAAAACATATATAATATTCCCTCCACATAAACCTCGCTAATATATCAAAAACAAAAAAGCGTTATGCAATCTAAACCAATGACTGATAACCATATATAATTAAATGGGACCGCACCCAGCCCAGCACTCACACTCTCCGATGACGTCAGCGTCCTACTTCCCGGCCGCCCCACCGACACCGTCGCCCCTGACGACGCCACCCCGGCCTCCCACAGGTTGACCTTCCGCCGCCTCTCCGGCCGGAAGAGGGTCAGCGAGGCGAAGCCGGCCGGCTCTGGGATCTTGGCCACGAGGGGCCGCATGAAGCGAGGCAGGCTGGGGTCGGTCAGCGCCTCGTACTGCCAGTAGGAGGGTGGGCGCTCGAGTAGGATGCTGGGCTCCAGGGAGTTGTTCTCCCGCTCCAGGAGGAAGGAGCGTCGTTCCTGGCTGCGGTGGTTGGCGGTGTCGGTGTTCTCGCGGGCGATCAGGCGTTCCTGATGATATCCGGCCGGCCAATTGGGGAGGGGGGGGTGGGGGGGAAATATAGGAATTTTAACGGCAAATTTGTAATATGGACATTTAATTTAAGATTTTCCGACATTCAAGGCTTTCTTCACGAATCTTGGAAATGTCGTTGTTACTTTTAAAACGTTTGATTCCAATTAATTACTTTCTTAATTCTTTATAATTTTGTTTAGTTAATCATGAATTATGTACCACGAGCAAACTATTTAAATAATAGTAATGACTATCATGACTTAGATACATATAATAATTACCTTGATGGAGGTCTTTAAACAAGTATAATATACGAATCACGAAGCGATGAGTGTTAATGAAAGTAATTTTATATATGTAATTTATTTCGATGTATTTGAGTTTTCGTTGAGTACTTTGTTAAATAGTACACAGTACTATTTACATGGAAATAAATACGACGAAGAAACCATTTAAACAGTAATACGTACAAGTTTTTGCTATCGTCATGTTATCATCAATATCGTTAACAAGCTATATATCAACAAAACACAATAATAAAAAAAGTGACTTTCTATAAAAAAATAAAACCTATTAAAATATAGCATTATCCAGTGAAATATTGATTTAAATTACAACGGCAAAGGTAATTCAGTGTGTCACATGTTGACCCCTTCTCCCTTCCCCTTCCCTCACCATTCTTCTATTAATGTATGATGTAAACTTATTCTGGATCTTGAGAATGAATTCGTCCCAGATTGACAACAACACCGTCGGTAAGTGGATCTATATAGTAAAAGCTTTCATCGCGTCTACTTCCTTGATCAGGATTATGTTCACTATATAATTGTGTGAAATTGTACATTCATTCTATTTTTGGTGAGGATAGGATATAAGAATTGAATAAGAAAGTGGGGTCAGAGGAAATACCTTTGGAACTATAATTGAGAATATTATAAAGAGATGGTTGACTTTCATTGAAATTCACCCTCTAAACGGGTTGTTGAATTGGAAATATAGAACTTTATATATCTAATTGCTATTATATATGTATTTATTTGCTATTGATACCATAAAATGTATGACGTCATCGCTACGTCATAGTTATTGATTTACGTCATCATTTTAAATAGATGTTTGGAAATATTACAGATATGATTATGTATGCATAAAATAATGCGTTTTAAATTAAATCATAAAGTACAGTAATTAGTTCAACATATATTTATAGACATATTCAGATATATATGTAAATAAATACAATATATAGACATGTTTAAACAACATTAAGACCGATTTCAGTTAACTTTCAGAATAATATTATTATTTCAATGGACTTATTATTTGTTAAAACATATGTACCTACATATTATATAATGTGATGTTGGAAAATATTGTATTGAAATTTTATAAAGCATATTGTGTTACTCCATGTATGATACAGATTTAATTTTCAATTAATTTACTATCGAAGTAACCAAACCCGATTTTTATGTTAATATAAATAAAGTTGCTCATTTATTCTAGTCAGAAAAATATATATTGTTAAGGTTAAAGTATCGTTAACTGTAACTCAGATTTTAAATAGGAAGGAACTGTTTGTTGGAAACAGTTTTGGTGGACTTCCATCCAACTATTTAATTTAATATAAATATAGTTAACACACATTTTTTGGTGCAAATCCACGTACATATGGTGTTTTACCTTATAAATAATAGTAACACATGTAGTATATATGGAGGAAATTTGAATGTAAAGCGTATATATTTATATGTTAAATATATATATATATATATATCAGCCAAAAAAAGAATTTAGCAATAATAACATTTAGTTATTATAGCAAAAAATGAACTTGCATTTAGTTGTTTGATGACTCTAATTCATAAGATCTTCACGCTTACTTGTAGCGTATATACTGACAATTATAGTGTTCCCCTGATGGCCACTCGCACCATAGAACCAGTTCAACTATAATTAACCACCTTCTATGCTAGGCTATAGTTCAATGCCACTCACTGCAGTGTGAAGTCTGTCAACCTCCTTGACATTGGTCGTGAGTAAACACTCCCCGAACGCGGTGTCCTTCATGTTGTGGACCAGCTCGAAGCCGCGATCTAGCAGCAGCCTGCGTCGACGGTTGAAGTCCCTCTCCGAGGCTCGCTTGCGGGAAGCCATGTTAGCGGCGGAGTGTGGGAGGGATTGGTGGAGGTGCGCTCCCTACGTACTACTTGGCTGGAGGATAGATATTATATATATACGGGTGAATATCTAATACAGATTTACCCATCAATTACAACTATAGTTAAATATCTATGATAAACACAGGTGGTCAATCTGTCCAAACTATAGTTAAATATCTGTGATAAAAACAAATGGTCTATCTATCCCAATTATATTTAAATGTATATGATAAACACAGATGGTCTATCTATCCCAACTATAGTTGAATATCTATGATAAACACAGGTGGTCAATCTGTCCCAACTATTGTTAAATATCTGGGATAAAAACGGATGGTCTATCTATCCCAATTATATTTAAATGTATATGATAAACACAGATGGTATATCTATACCAACTATAGTTAAATATCTATGATATACACAGATGGTCAATCTATCCCAACCATAGTTAAATATCTATGATGGTCTATCTATCCCAATTATATTTAAATGTATATGATAAACACATTTGGTCAATCTATCCCAACTATAGTTAAATATATGTGATAAACACAGATGGTCTATCTATCTCAATTATATTTAAATGTATATGATAAACACAAATGGTCTATCTATCCCAACTATAGTTGAATATCTATGATAAACACAGGTGGTCTATCTATCCCAGCTATACATTAGTTGAATATCTATAATAAACACAGGTGGTCAATCTGTCCAAACTATAGTTAAATATCTGTGATAAAAACAAATGGTCTATCTATCCCAATT
>JAUZND010078003.1:4312-16332 GCA_034780555.1 Coelogynopora nodosa | reverse complement strand
GTTTGTCTCTTTGAAAATTATTAAAATAGTAAATATAGAATAATGGAATTCCTTAACTGATATCAAATCTCAAAAAAGACTTCATTATTCAGACAGAGCATGCAAAACTACATACAAATCATATATTAACTCATTTTTTATACATTTTGAGATAGCACAGTTTGTCTTACGTATGGCGAATTTTGGAGGTCCATCTAATGTCCGGCTACTCTCGTTTTCTAAAACCTACTACATGGACGGTACCTTTCATACATCATCAAAACACTTTTGCTAACTCTTCAATGTGCACGTTTATACGTTTGACTGCATGGTTCCAGCGGTGTACGCCTTGCTGCCAAACAAAGAAGAAGTCACCTACAGGAGACTTTCAATCTTTTTTCTTCAAATGTCATAGTCCCTACTGTTTTCCTATCTCTACCATATAATGATATACTTTTATTTTTATAATCCAGATTTTTTAAATCTAATATTCGTTTCTGATATTCGATTAATTTTAATACGTTTACCATTAGAAATCAGGATTAAACAAATAATTTTTGTTACTATTAACATTATAGTACAGCGTAACGACTTTTATATGATCATGTGCATAGCAACATTTATTCCAATTTTATCTGCTATCTGTTTATTTTAATGCAATCCAATAATATATTATTGTCTTTTCAATGTATTTATGGATTCCGTATTGACAAATAAATAATACACTTGCTCCAAATGGACTACTACTACAAACTACCTACTCCAAATTGTGTACAGTCCGTATTATTTAATCCGGATAAATTTTCAGTCCCCAGGAATCCGGTTTAAACTAAATTGGTGGTGTGAAGTCATTACCACTACCATAAAAAACATACTAATTTAGTCACTGCTCAGTATATTTAAAAGTACTTAGACTACATAACTGAACCTCCCTGAAGTTAGTTATACCCTAAATATACAGGTCCGTAAAAAGCTAGCAAGTTAGACCAACTCATAAATAACATGACAGTGTTGTCGCTCTGTCTAACCAAAAGACAACCGGTTGAGTTTGCAAAGATTGTTCTCAGCGGTACATTTTGTCCAACTGTGTAATGTTTAGTTTCCTTTATACAGTCTATGGCATCTCTCATATTAGGGTTTTCTTCACAATTCAAAGGTTTATTTTTTACGACATTTCTTGTCAACTAGTGATGTTAATGAAATCTGTCACCGATACCTAGCGGGGGACTTTTCTGAATTCTGCTCTGTCGCTTTCATTTCTTTGGTAATTTATTATCATAACATTTAATGAAATGGAGTTGATCATAATATAGTGAATATAAACGTTCTGAAGAAAACAGCACACTCTTGAGCTCGTAGAATAGCTGTATTGATCATATTAATAAAATAAAAAAATTTAAGGCAAAGAGTTTCGGTTAATCAAATTAACAGTATTATGCGACGAATATATTAATCCTAAAAGTTCAAATTAATGTTTCAACTGATGGATGACCAGATTATGCATGCTCTCTTATTGAGTGGAGAAATATATAAACATGTTGGATCACCATGAAATGATGTTCATTTTAGGGTGGTTTATGGATGTCATGGTTACTTTGACGTTTGAAATATGACTGTCAAGTTTTTTATTTGTTTATATTGTGCGATTATCACGAGGCTTGGTGGAAATGTTATTAATATAAATAATTGTTATTCAACTTTAGTAAAATAAATATGAACCATCTGGTTTTGCGGCGAACTCATTTGTTTAGTGTGATGAGAATATATTGCTTTTATATTACATATTATAAGTTGCTTCATTATTTACATTTTTTTATTTCTTGATAAAAATGTCAAATTAGCTACTTAAATTGATTAAATCCCGTTGAAAGTTTATCCCGTAACTTGGTATTTTACGTCCATTTTAGCATCCGGTTTCACATGTTATGATTTTTCAGTTGAAATATATTCCCTAAAATAAAAGAGTGCATTTGTTTTAACATTAATGTAGGACAATATAAGTATATAAATCACAATGTAATAATTGAAATGATCTTACTTTGTCTCAACTGATTACATCATTTGTTTTTTATTCTGCACATTTGTTATGAAAGTAACGATTTTGAATAAAGCTAAATTCGTTGTATAATGTCATAAGTTAGTGTATATATATATTTATATATATATCAATACATAATAACAGAATATACCGAAATATAAATTTAAATTGAAAAACCTAAAACGAATAAAGCAATGAATTTTAATTCATAATGATGTGACAATGATGTTGTTAAAAATATCCAGTGTTTGCTGTTTTATTTGCTCATTAATAACACGAAATCTTTTAAAATGTTGCTAAAAAGTTTAGGTATATATATAACATGTTACCATTTAAATATATATATATATTTTGTTTTTTGCGTCAACATTTTTATGATGCATATAAAACAGGAAGATCTGAATAAAATTAATACAGCCTCATTTGAAGTACCGTACTCCATTATATACTATATTTATACATATATTCAAACATTTACACGAGTTAATATTATGCAAGTTTAATATAGGTTGATATATTAGATTACGCTGAAAGGTTTCGCTACTTTTAATCAGAAAACCCTTTTTATAAAAAAAAATTATTTAACGCCTTTAGAGTCTTTTCATGTCGATTAGCTATGGATATTGCAGTAATTTTCCAATACATATAAGTAAAATCGCCCATTTAATCCAAAGGTCATGATTATTAGTGGTGAATAAAAAAAAATTCCAAGATGGTGGGGGAGCTGAGAGTAAAAATCCAAATGCTGGCTCAACTGACTAATTCCAAAGTATTAGTTTATTTGTATTTTATGTTTATGCTCGCCTCAACCTAATACATTATACACTTCATTATTTTAAATTTTATTATTTTCACACCCTTAGAAGTTTGTTGTATAATTATTGTTAGTATTAGTTCTGAATAATTGAATTATATCTATTACTTATCGTTCTATAAGTCTTTAAGTTATAATGTATAAATTATACCAATAAATAAATGTATACATGAATTATATTTAGTAGAATATGGCTGCTGTAAATAGTTAGGAAATATGTATCTTCTAGAATTCACAATTATTTTCGTTCGGCCCCTATAAATGTAGGTGAAGACATACAAGCCTCCGGTTCCTCCAGCGGCGTTCTGTTCTCCCGCAAACCTCTGAAGTCGCCCAGCTACAAAACACCCGCCCAACAGCAGCAACAGTCTCTTGACAGCAGAAAGAAGTCACCAGCGGAGGGGTGGTTGTCCTCATCGCCCCAGTGCACCGGATGCCTCCAGACCGGCTGCACGGGGGACTGTGTCTGCCGTTGTGTCAACAAAACCTCCTCCTCCTCCACCAGCGCCGCCGCTGGACATCAGCAGAAAGGCACCTTTTTCCCGATCGGGCCGGACCGTATGCCGGATGAGCAGCGTTTGATGCACTACATCCTTCGGGGCTATGAGACCTCAGTGCGGCCGGTCAGGAACTCGTCGCATCCTATCCGGGCGATGATGGGTATCACTCTGACGCAGATCTTTGATATGGTAGGTAGGGAGCGGCGTCAATTGTGCTGGGTTGTTGTGCACAAAGAGTTAAATACGATAGGCTATTGTAGTTTCAGAAACATCCCATTTTTCTGACTTTTTCGGGCACAAAATCAACAGATCAATAGATCAATACTAATAAATTAATCAGTTATCATTTGGGTTCTGTCTGTAATTTCTTTTTTCAATTTTGGCTACTTATGTTTACTACTTTAATATTATTAATTCCGATCAGAATATAATCAAAGCAGGTCAGGAACAGTCGCATAGCATGTATTAATAGTTTCTTGTTTCTTTAAACCGATCCATATAGCGGGACTTTGAGCACTTTCCGTATATACCGCGGGGAAGGAGGGTGATTCCGCTCTACTTAAACCCCCTTTATAATATTTCCACTTTCTGTCGAATTATAGACATGAAAGTTGGCATATGGCTAAAAGCAGTAAGTTTTTCGTTTTCTACACAAATATGCATACTACAGTACGGCTACAATACAGTACCAATTATGTCCGAAAGGCATATACGTTTTAAACATAAGCATGATAAAAACATTATAATATAAGGTGCTTTTGATTATACTATCAAATATTACAAAAATATTCAATAATTGCCTTATTAAAGTCTATAACTGTCTTACAAAATTTACTAAATAGCGTATTTTTAAGATGATGTAAAATTTTCAAGAGCCGGTCAATGACAATCAATATATAACGCTAAAGTTGCAAACTTCATATTAGTAAAAGTCACGTGAGCTTAGATTCCCGCATTTGTTTATTAAATAATATCTTCTAAAATGCCATATTGTGGGCGGAATCTCCCTCCCCCTATTCAATTATGGATAAAGTTAGAAGCCGCAATAGCATGCTACATCATGCACCTTTTTTCAAGCCTATTTTCCTCACTGCACTATCTAAAGCAATTGCAATCAACTGTATGACCGATATATTATATTCAGAATGACAACATGCAATGTTCTTTATTTGGAGAACATTAGATTATAATATGAAGTCTGACTAAGCGTAGAAGTCCCGCTTCTATTCTTAATTTTACATGCGTGCTTCAAGTCTAGTTAGGACTGTTGTATCTATACACACCCATAAAATTAGTAAATTTCGCAGGTCCTTCAGCATTAAAAAATATTCAAAAGTTTCGCATGTCTATAGGTCGCAAACTTCTGGGTCAACTAGTTTTATATTTTGGATGAAATAAATAATAAGTTTTATTTAAACTTATTTAGAACGAATGCAGCATGACAAAATATGTTATTGTATAAAACATTAAACCCAAAATTAATTTTATTTTCAGTTTTGTAGAATTTTTAACAAATTTAACAAAAACAAATTAACAATATTGTATGCACAATAATTTATACCAATATATACACAATATTAACTATTGTATATATATATTCTTTAAAAAATAACAAAATAAAATTATGTGCAATTGATTTCATGATTGCATGATTAGACAGACGTAACATAATTTATTCAGTACAAATATAAGATCTATATATATAAATGTACTCCAACAGGGTGAAAATGAAATTGAGTAAAATTTAATTTGGAACTAAAAATTAGTTACTAATTGATTAAAGATCTACCAATAGATACCTGTACACATCATTCGTTTTTTTAAATGTCAGAGTTTTTTCAATTTTTATACAAGCAATAAATGCACAATATGAATAGATAAAATTATCTTTGGTTTAAATGCATCATTATACAGTCGTAATATATGTCAACATGATATAAAAGTTATTAAGGTACATATTTGTATTAATGAAAAACACTAAGTAAAATAACATTTTGCAAGTCATGATTGTTTATTTATGTTATCGAACTGTACAATGATATCATTGATTTACTGTATAATTAGGTCAAACTCCTTCGCGCGATAAGTGATATTTAATTATATAATGTAGTACATGGGCTATTCGTGTCTATCACGGGAATAAGTACCCTATAAGTAAGTGTTAGTAAATTTAAAAAAACAAATTACAAAAAACATCTTCAATTTGTTATATATAGTATTTATAACTGATTGAGACATACTAAATAATAATTTAAACAAAATTTAACAAATAGGTATAATTATTCGTTTTATATTTAGCCAGCAAAATTTATTTGATTGTTTAAACTGTTTATATTCGATTTTATTGAATGTAAAATTAAATATGAAGTACGTTAAACCTTTTTTCTTATGGAAACGCTATAACATAAATAAATATTGTATATGTAAATATATATTACTATTTATATATTTGTATTAAATATAATATTTAAATAAATTCGCTACTATAATTTGTTTACTACATTATATAATTAAAATTTAGATAAAGTAATTATTATTGTTAATATTTTAATATTATATTTAATATAGAAAAAATATTACATTTGATATGGGAAAAGTTTCATGTTTTTTTATAATTCTTATTCTATAATTCGTACGATTGTTTTATTAGTTTTGTTATTCTATTATTATAAGTCTCACTATACGATTTTATTGTTAATTTTACTTCTTGACATTTTAATTTGTAACAATGCTAAATTTCAGACACGATTCAATTTAAATAAAATATTAACATTTGACTATAATATTTGTTTTAATTAACTCATTTTTTTAAGTTGTTTAATATTAAACGTCAAATAATTATTTGTTTTAATGTTACGAATATGAGCGGCGTCTATACAAATTTTTTTCAAATCCAAGCAAACACTCAGTTTTTAAATGGTCTATTCAATTTAAAACCTTAAATCAATACATATAATTTAAATAATGCAATTGAAGTGTTAATTAAACATTTTGTTAGACATAGTGTTAGGTATTGTTGGCAAAATTAAAATACTATAATATTTTCTAAAATAGTATTTTAAAAATTAAATCTGTAGTGACAATTTAAAATTTGAGTGTTTGTGCAATAATAATATATTTTAAGAACCTGAAAAAATATAAAATCGATAATAATATATTATAAAATCAATACTAATATATATAAATATATGTATTGTCTAAATATAGTATATACTATATATATACTATACTAAACTTAATTTATACTATACTTAATATAGTAATATTATATATATATATATATATAAATAATTAATTAACATTAAATATTTTTGTCAAAAAAACACCATTTTATAATTTTAAACGTGAAAATATCGATATGTTATTATAAAAAATGTCAATAATTGTTATGCGAAAACTTGTTTAGTCTCTGGGCACGAACACACACACAAACATGTAGGCACACCAAATTTCAGGAAATCGCTTCTTTTTATGTCTGCATTAAATGGAATTTCTGTGGCACACACTAAACGCTTCAAACAATATTTTTTTCGATGTGATGTGAACAGAATATTTAAAGGAACAGAACTTCTTTGACACAAGAGTTCAATCGTGTTTCAATAGAGTAGTTTCATCCGTATACATTACAAATCAATTTTATTGAGTAAAAGCTTTAATATATACCACAGGTGAAAACGCATCTGAATCGAAATTTAAACTATTTTTGGTACAAAATACGAATTTAAAGTTACATAAATTATAAAATGCAGAGGTCTCACATAAACCGATATATACATAGTAAAACGAAGAACTAATTGGCAGGTGCAATTATTTTTTTGTCTGAGTTTTCAACCGAAGTTTTATCGAATAATTTTCTGAAACTCATTTTACATTGACGAATGTCAATCATTTAAAGAATTACTTTTAGTCTTTAGGGCTTTTAAATTCCAATTAATTTGAGACATATAAGGCGAATTACTCTCAGAAATGCGCACCAACATTCTTGCTCGGGCTACTTGATATCAAAACCGTAATTTATATTTTCAACATTTAAAAATATCACTTTAATTTCAAAGTAATTTTAGAATACATTATTTCAAATTATTATTATAAATTTATTCTTTTTAAATTATAAATAATTTATTATTTATTATTCAACTTGAAAATGGATTCTGGAAGAGAACAGTACATCGTTTAAATAAATTCTTCTTCTAGGTTTTTCTTATTATTACATTCTAGCGAATTGACTATAACACCACTACTATATATTTCGTCTGCATATTTAAATGTACAATTATAGCTTTGACAGCGTGATAAGTAAGTACAAAAAAAGGACAAAATAATAATTGATTCTGTCGGAAGGCATGAAGTTGCCGCTCACCTGCGCCTTGTCAGCGTAAAGTGTCTTCGAACTCTTTAACACGCTAAAATGACACCACAGCTTTTCGTCTTGATTATATACATACATCCCTTTGAATTCATCTCGTGTTCAACTCGACCAAGAGAAGTTCCCAGATTATTGTCTAATGTAAAAGATTTAGGTAACATAATGTAATATAATACCATAGCCTTATACTATATGCTGGCCATCGGTTGGTCGAAGTGTTTTAAATGATCTATCATCATATTATGTATATTTTTTAAACAAAAAAAGTTTAAAACTCTAGTATGAAGCCGAATTTGAACAAATTTAACTTTTAAATGTCTACATATAATATACATGTATTATTATCAGCATAGGCTAATGGTTATAGTAAATATATAACAAACACACATTGACTAAGCCTTTTTTGCTAATCATAAATTTGAAAATTAATTTTGGAACTATTGTACGTAATATAATATATAATTCTAATAATATTAATTCTATTTAGAAGATAGAATATCAGCAACAATATTTTGTTAAAAATTAATTATAATCTAAATATGCAGAAAAAACTATTCGTGCTTTTTATTTTAATATAAATAGGTTTATATGTAAGGGTATTTACGATTCACGCTATTTAATGTTATTTAATGATAAAAATAAATATATGTTATTTAATGCTATTCAACGCTTTTTTTTGCAATTTAGTGTTATTTAACGCTATTCAATGTTATTTTTACGCGATTTAATAAAATTATTATTAAAAATTTTACGTAAAACATATTGTATGCTAATCAGGTGTCCATTGTCAATGTTTATTTCATCGATTTTGCCCCACATTATTAGTTTATTTGAACTACGTTATTGATTTGTTTGACCTACATTGATACATTAGACATTATTATTTAAATAGGAATAACTTTATGTTGATGTCCAAATAAATATCTATGTTTATTCTTTTAAATAGTTTTCAAATTTTTAAGTAGACCTTTTAAAATATATCTTTATAATTATAAAATAATAGTATGAACGGGAAATTACAACCCGCTAACGTATCACCCTTGAAACGACTGTCGAATTATCAATTTCATAGCAAAGTGAAAAAATGTTTAATCACCGTGACTATTTGGAAATTAATAAAATAACAAGTTAAGAAATATTTTCTTATTGGAAAAGACACGCATGTTCATCTTTTTTCAAACTTCATTATCGAGCTAGATTCAAAATGGAGAAACAAACGATTGGATGGAAGTAATAAATTAATCTATATCGCACTGATGACAAATTCATTGAACACGTTTAGCAATTAGATGTGTATATATATATACACACATACTGCGCGCAGAGTAAGAAAATAAATGCCGATGATTGTTGTCAAGCAGGATCTGGTTTAATAGTGATTTTGGTTTTCTGTTAATCACAAATATGTCAGTCACACTACCTCGCCTGTATCTCTTTGATTGATCATTTAATGCACTTTGAAAGTCAATCACCATTTACAAATCAATCACTTTTGATCAATTGATCTTTAACAAATCAATTCGTTAAAGTTTTCATTGAGAAAGGAAGAAATATGTTGTGATTACTGAAAGCTATCCTTTGTTTTCAACTTAGGCAATAATTAGAAAATATACTTCAATGCAACTTTTTGAATATTGAAAATTTCAGACCTTTTTTAATATTGATTATCAATTTTAATTGGAAAATCAACATTAAAATATTTTGCAATGATTCCAATTAAATGATTATTTTATTGATTAAGGAAAAATTAAGACATATTCATTTTTAGACATTTTATTATTACCAACAATCAATAAACGAAGTTGCCAAATCATGAGCAATCTGAGACTTATTTCTTGCTGTATTATTGATATTTAACGAAAATAATGAACTATATTTAAGAAAATTTAATTTAATTTGGCTTATTGTTATATGTATTGAACATTTAATAATATTTTACATTTTAGAATAACATATTTTAAAATGTATTGTGATGTCGAAAATATCAAATGTTTAATCATTTCAAAATTCTATGTAATTTAAATCAACATGTTGAATATTACATAAAAGCTTAATTATTAAATTTCTGAGTATATATTTTTATTGAATAAAAGAAACATTTATAATCGACATTTGATATTATAAATTGTTTAATGTTAAGCATTAAACAATAAGAACGCCGTATTTCTCTATGCGTGTCGATTAATTAGAAATACTAATTGTCTTAATAAAGTTTAATACACAATAATTATGTATATGACGAGCTTGACCATAAGTTATGATCAAATTATTTAAAATAATGAAAATTGAATAGGTCAAATTGAAACCAGCTTTAAGCATTGCCATTTTTTACTACGAAATTAATACTACAGAATGTACAATAAAGGAAGCTATGTTTTGTTCAAGAAAAACAACCCTATACTTAATTCCAAAGTTAACTCATCCAGCTTAAATCATCCATCCTACTTACAAAGTCTGCTTGGTCTATTAAACTAAATCAATATGGTTAATCAATGTTAAATCAAAGGTTAAATCAATATGTTATATATTTTAAATAAAATCTAGGGTACATTTGTTATAATTTCAAATGTACGTGAACAACTTTTTTAGATGTTTTAAATATTCATAATTGATTTTATATGTATAACTTTATATTTATATTTATATTTTGATCAAACCGGTAAGTCGAAACAGTCAATTAAAACCTTTAATAGCATACTAATTGTTTGACTAGAAAATGTTTGTTATTCTTTTACATCTTATTTTTAATAAAGATTGATATTTTTTAAATACAATATGTCTTGCAAAACATGTCATCTGTCAATTCTGGCTAATTTGTATTTCATTCAAACAAATATTTATGTAACTTGAAAAGAATGGTTTAAATAATGTAAATAATTTAAAATAAAATGTTTAAATCAACGTTCACGTATCAATGAAATTGGACACGCTAATATGATTATAAAACAGTATTGATAAAATATGTTAAAATGTTGTTAATATTTTATAAATAATATTTAAAAAATTAATGCGACAAAATGTAGACATTATATATTTTTTAAACATTTATACACATACACACCTATATGTACGTAAATGTTTACGGCACTCATAATGTAGATATAAAATAATGTTTAAGTATATAATAAATATACGAATAAATAAATACTAGCTCAATCTGTCTCTCCTTCCGTGTGTCAGTTTACATTCTCTCAAATTTTCTATCTCAAATTGATCGTTATTAATGCTTTCCTTTTTTTCTATACCAGTCTCGCACTAATATAATTGATTATGTATTTCTTTACGTCTATACTAACGAGAACATTCATCCAGTAAACGATCTCTTTTCAGGACGAAAAGAACCAAATACTCGTCACAAACGTATGGTTGGATCAGGTAAATGTGTTACTGATGCGAAAATAAAAGCGCCAGGAATTATATATGGAATCACTTAATGTTTAATCTCATTGTGTTACTTAGGCTTGATCATGATATGATATTATAGTTACTATTATCAGTTATTTCTTTACGAATAACAGTGGAGCTTTCACTAAACCAGATGCGAAGTATCAGAACAAAAGAACTCGTTGTGTGAAAAGCTTCTACTGAAGCTATGGAACTTTGATAAACAATCAATATTGTTTTGCTCTATAGGCGAATTTAGGAAGGCTGCCATTATCCTATAATTGTGGCTCTTGATACATAATTATGGGTGTTGTTTGATTTATTTACAATGCTTCTTCTAAACAAGCATGCATTTAGAAATATATATTGTATATTGTATACTGTATTTATACATGTATCTGTATAAATCATTACCTTTAAAAGCAGAATCTAAACGCTAGACTACAATAATCCATAAGTTAACATAGTTACGACTTTTTTACTAACTAAAAAAATGGAAAAATTATATTTATTGCCGAACGAATTTTTTAAAATCTTTATAAAGTTACATATTTCAGTATTCCTTGTTTTAAATTATTATTTTCGCTGAATATGTGAATTAATATCATGTCATGGAGATGTAGAATTGATTATTTTATTATCCAAAAGCGACTTGGATTTATTTCTGAATAAAATAGTGTTTAACAAATGAAACTTTTCAACGTGATATTAGTATGTATTAGTAGATATTAGCAGATATTAGTAGTTATTAGTAGATATTAACATATATTAGTAGATATTAGTAGTTGTTTTATGATATTTAAATATATTAACTTATGCCTTGATAAAGGGAACATGTTCTCGAAAACGATATATTTTTATTTCTCCACTTTTAAATTATATATTGTTAATATTATAATTGGATATTACATTATATGGTTATGTTTACATATTTACATT
>JAUZND010077992.1:0-16337 GCA_034780555.1 Coelogynopora nodosa | reverse complement strand
CCCCCCCTTCTCTACTACTCCCTGTTGGTGTGCTGTTGTATACGCCGCGGAAGTACCAACCCCCAACAAGAACTACCCGATGTTGATCCCTTGTAATCGGCGGCAGTAAGGGAGGTACTTGGCGAGAGAGATAGTTTTCGTGTGATGTCCTGTCTTCTTTAATTGGAAAGGTTGACTATAGGAGGGTCTTTCCGAGGAGAAGATGACATTAATAACACTGGAAATCTGTCTCTGCTAATGAACGTTGCATGCAAACCAGTGGACTATGACTAGAATAACACTGATAATAATTTCATCTGTTGTTTTACCTCCGATTAGCCCGTTTACAAATCGTGTTTATTTTATTATATGAAATATCCCCAAACCCTTTATTTGTATGATATTCTTTTTTGGTATGGTTTAATGAAGAGCAGAGACCTTTTTATTTATTTTCAGTGCTGGTGGTCAATTATATCTTGATACTTATTATTCTAAATTAACTCATTGTGAAGTGATCTGTACAGCATGACTGAGAAAGACGATTACCCTGCCTAAGGGATAATGTTGTTATGTAGGCTTATAGTCTATAGGCAAGGCATCAATGACACATTTCATAGATTGTCTAATACGATATACTAAGAGTTAAGTGGTTGCTATTAATACCTACAAAATGCTTGGATTAAAATAATATGTGTAGCCTACTCTACAGACTTGATAAAGTCAGACCTTTGATATATTACAAATACTATAGGCAACCTATTACCAGTAGCAACGAGGGGATGACGTCTACATTTTCATAGTTTATTGCAATATACAGTAAGTTCAAAGAAAATTATTCTCGTTTACAATTTATGTGAGTGAAGCTTCAATAAATATGTCTTTATATGTAGAGGAAAACTTCCGGTGTACTTCATAAAATCACATTTATTTATCACGACATTATTTGTTGAGTCGTTTTAGCTTATTCTTTCTATATTGACTTTATTGTGACTAATTCATTCTTA
Source organism: Coelogynopora nodosa (assembly GCA_034780555.1). Taxonomy (NCBI): domain Eukaryota; kingdom Metazoa; phylum Platyhelminthes; order Proseriata; family Coelogynoporidae; genus Coelogynopora; species Coelogynopora nodosa. Next base: position 15,354 of record JAUZND010077992.1, on the reverse strand, counting down.
AGGCCTCTGTGCAGATCGATTGTAATTAGCCTAGACACAGTAAGTGTTGGAATGAGTCGGTCAGGTGACGTAACAAGCTGACTGGACCACGACTTGAAATGCAATTTATTTCCCACGATGAACACGTAGATTAGTGGCCAGCTGTCATGTCAATGTGAAACTTAACTATTATAGTAGTCAGCGTTAGGAGAATCAGATATTAAATAGCTACTCAGCTGGACAACGTCGAAACTGACCGAATTCTTTAAAAACTGAATATTATTAACATCCGTAATATATGTAGCCTAATTTTATTTCTGATATAAAATTTATGAATAAACCCTTGAAGGTATTAATTATATTAGCTTTGTACATTTGTTTGTATTCATCCCAAGCATTCTTTCATAACGGTTGGTACTTCCACCTAATACTATGTACTATAATCAATCGATTTCTTTTGTCCTTGTAACTGTTACCTTTGGTATCGTATATATTGCACTGCAGTAATCATGTGATGTTGTACTATTGTTCTGGGATTGCAGACTTTTTATTAACCTTCCCTTTTTGTAGTATAATCTATTGATTGAATTCTAGCCTTGTTATGTGAGACATTAAATGTTTCTTTTGCATATAGGAATATTATAATATTCCCATGGGTTTTGTAGTTTATAGATCTCACTGATTCTACCTATCTTTTTAACGTTTTTGTTTTTAAATTGCACGAATAAGTATTATGATATAAGATATGGACAACCTTAGGACAATTCTGCATTGTTGTGATTTTTGAATAATTCAAGCCAAATTTTTTCTTTATTATCATAAACAAGATTGAGAGAGTTTTCATGCTTTCCATTAATTGTGTTCGATTTTTCTTTCTATTCGAGTCTTTCATCAGGAAAATGTAATGATTTTTTAAAATAAAATGTAAGCAGAATATCAGAATGTGATAAAACTGTGTGGTTACAACTTAGGTGCCCCCCGCTAGCTACAACTCTGGTGCTGCTAAATAGAAAATATGAAGTTTGTTTGAGTATTGATTATTTGCGATTATTTTATTTTAATAATATATTAGTATTGTAACTGCGGGGTGGCATATTAACACATACGAGGGCCATAGCAATCGATATTTCCTAGTATTATTCACTCAGTTAAATTCAGATAAGTCCATTTCATCTTGATCCCCTTATATCGGCATACCATGTCTTAGCCTTCGGAGCCCGTAGGCGCCTCTTCTTGTAAGCTTATTTATCCGGAAGGGGGAATGAAATTAAAATCACTTAAAACGTCTGTATATATTTTATCTCTCTGATGACAGATAGAAATCTACCAGATTAGAAAAATACACAGTATTATATAAGCAGAAGCTATGTGTGATGGTGAATAGATGGATGCTGTGACCGGGATTTTATGGTTTTAGGGTTCATATCAATTCAGGCTTACGATTTAAAGTGTTTGGTAATATAACACATTATTATATATATATATAGTATAACACAGGTGCGATGCAGACATAACAAAACCAGCCAGTTTTACGCAGTTTAATTTTAACTCATTCCGCCATGTGAAGTTATGTCCATCGTTATCGTTTGTACAGGAATATCAACTTTAATGAGCTGAAGCCATAAGACAATTTGAGTTATGTATATCATATTTTTTCTGTCAATAGGTCTACTAGTTAAATTGCTGAAATAGTCTTTAATATATTATATAATATTGTGTATTCTGTGACATATAATGTCAACTTTTTTCTTGATGCAACTATTAAACTATACAATTAGTTGTTCGTCCAAATATTTATTTAGTCCATTTAATAGTTTGTCTGTTATTATACTTGGTAAACATCGATGTGCGACCTATCCGGCTTATTTAGTAGAATATCTATGTTTTCAATTATACCTCTTATGTATACGTCTTATGTTGTTCTGCTACTTTTATCCTATAACGATGCTAAAAACCTTTGAAGGCGGTTCTGCATTTGCAAACATTTGGTATATAGACAATGTTTAGTTTAAAATTGTCACCGTATTTTACTTACATGTTTTGATTTCACTTCATTAATGTATTCTATACTATATATGAAGAAAATATTGTCTCCAATCCATTGTCGCTCGTATTGTTTTATGCATCCCATCGTTAAATGATCCGTTTCTTTAGTCTGGTACAAAATCAGTATCTGTATCATATTTTAGCTGTGCGGTATTGTAATATCCAGTCAACGTTACAGCTAATGATAAATTAAGAATTGTATATATATAAAACCTTCTCTCTATCTATCTCACACTCTCTATCTATCTCACACTCTCTCTCTATCTCACACTCTCTCTCTATCTCTCCCTCTCTCTATCTCTCTCTCTCTCTATCTCACACTCTCTCTCTATCTCTCCCTCTCTCTCTCTCTATCTCACACTCTCTCTCTATCTCACACTCTCTCTCTATCTCACACTCTCTCTCTATCTCACACTCTCTCTCTATCTCTCTCTCTCTATCTCACACCCTCTCTCTATCTCTCCCTCTCTCTCTCTCTATCTCACACTCTCTATCTTTCACTCTCCCTCTCTCTCCCACTCATGTATTGCTATAAGACCCAGTGGAGAAATACCACAACTATAGTTGCAATTTAGATGTTGGTTTTAGAAGAACCGTTAATTGTTTATTTTAGTCGAATTGTCTGAACGATGTTACGATTTTTTTGAAATTATTATATTTAAAAAAGATCAATATTCTATCTAATAAATCCACAGGCTTGACTTGTTATCTTATCACTCCAGGCCTGTTTTGTAATTCAACTATTTGAACTATAATAAAGAAATTAGTGGTTTTATGTTAACACATTATTTTTGTTTGATCATTCTGTCCTGAATGATATTTCTCCTTTAAATAATCTTCATTTTATTGTTAAGTGTTGTTCCTATATATTTGACTGCAGTGGCTTTAGTTTTGATTTGGTTTTGTGGAATAGCATAATCGAGGTATGGAACGGAATACCATACTTTGCTATTCATCAATATCTCCCTTTAATTACAATCTCTATGGCAATTTGGTGTCATTAACAATGGTATAAATAGTAACTAATATATTTCTTACTTCATTTCTATATATATTGTATTTATGATGTCACATTTAGTTAAATGATTATATAAAAATTATAAATAAAAAAATGCATGTTAGTTATATAGTATGACATATAAATTTTATTTTAAACCAACTTAAAATGCAGCCATTAAAGATTAAATATGAACTGGTCTTATCATTTTAATTATAATACTCACTATATATATAGTCCAAATAGCTGAAGTCTTCCTAAGATAAATGTGTCTACACAGCGACAGGCAATTAACGTTTATTTATACCTATTTTATTTTACCACCCTACCCTTCCCACCTTCCCTGTTCTTCTTGTACAAATCTTGAACAGAGTTTCATAGACCAAACAATTGGCCGGGTTCATTTTATCTCTCCTTTGCAGAATTTGTTTCGTTATATTGGCAGCCCTGTATCTATAGTATGTGCGTGTGGCTAAATTTATTTAAATAATTAATTGATTGTAATTAAGTTCGCCATGTTTATCGGCAAATTCGCGAGCTGGTTGTGTTTCTTTCATAGTTGAGTTTGCCTGAATAATTAGCGATTAACCTGTTCTATATAGCTTTGCATTAAGTTTATTAATTCAATTACTCCGTATATAGAATATATTGTATGTAGAGTATAATAGGCCCTACAATATTTTTAGTTCGATGATACTTTTTAGTCGTTTTATATAACGTTCTACATATTGTATATATATGCGTGTCGGATTTGAATAGATAATATTCACGTCTTCTTTATAGTTGACATGTGTGTTCAGGAAATATGCTTTATTAAATTTGTTGATTAGGTATAATGTTAATGTATTACATTATACTATATCATAAATTGAACAGTGCATCTCACGTTTTACTTCAAAATATGAAGATTACTAATATCATTGATTTAATATCAACTATCTAACTATTATTGTCTATAAATCAAATCAATTTCTCAGTTTCAAATGTAGTTTTAACCATTTATAAAAATCTCGATTTATAAATCACATCATAATATGCTGCTAAACAAAATTTTTCTTTGAATATATCAATTAATGAAAAAACGATTATGTTCATCTGGAACGTTTACGTAAGTGAATTATATATATATACTTTTGCTCGGAATACATTTGTTCCATATTTTAATCACTGTATATACATAGCTCTTATCGAAACTGCAGGTCACACTTGGTTGCAAGAATATATTGATTGCAACATTTAATAGAATTAAGAAGTGTACTTTATAAATCTGCTCAGTTATATATTTATCTACATATATACGTCAAGCCAAGGTATTGCCTCGGGAGACGGTATATAATATATATACAATATATGAGACCACAATTTTTAGGAAAAAATATAATTGATTTGACGAGGTTGGTGATGATCAAGAAAGCCTGCTGTACGTATATATAAGAATTAGTTTCTTAAGAAGGTATATCTTCTTTGTTTATAGCTTTGTAATATACACTGAAATAGAGGAGTGAAAAGGTTTACAGGGGTTTTTCAAGTTGTGAAAAAACGCGGGTTATATAAGTGGGAACAAATTAATTAAATCTTGATTAGAAACTTCTAATAAATGCTAGAAGCAATCAAACGTAAATTATAGTTTATATAGGTAGCTTGCTTTATATACCACAGGAACTACTGCGCTCTTAAATCTACCCTCAAAACTTTTAGTATAATTTAACCTGCAATCTGTTCCAATATCTACTTGAACACCATTTTACTCAAACGTTTTAAAATTATATTTGTGTTGTAATCAATTTAAGTTGCAGTCCTATAATTGATTTGACTAATATTTCTCGATTGTTAAAATAGTGGATTTTATAGATTACCCGACTCGCATTCAATTAAGTTCTACGCAAGATATTATAGACAATAACAAATATACGTATTCAGTGCATTTTTAACTTCATAGTACTTTATAATTTACTCAATGTCGTGGGTTATCTATTGCAATTTCCATCCTTACAAAACCTTAAACTTTAAAAGTAGGTACCCTTTTTTTTAAATTTAACTGTATTTGTATCAATTAAATAGCATTCCATTTGAATAGAATGACACTATTATTGTCTGTGTTGCTCCTTGTCTATTCAAAATATATGCTGATATGATGTACAGTATAACATAAAGTCTTATTCCATTAAAATATTGTCCCATTTTATGTCGGTTTGTCCAACACGTTTATGAGACGTCATGACGTCATATACAACACCGTTTTATTGTGACACACGAATGAATTTGATGACAATCATTGCAACTATGTCGGCTGGTATACTTATAATCCCGTCACTTCAGGTGTGATAATATGTTCCAATTGTCATGTTAGCGCGGTGGTTGAACGGGGGATGACTGCTACTAGCTATATAGCTAGCATATTTAATGTTGCAGTTATTGACTGTCGGTCTTACTATGAGCCTGTGTCTACAGATCCTACTAGGTAAGGGTAATCTTGTCTTGAAGATGTTACGCTTTTATGGTGACGATGGTTTATGCCTTATTGAAACACACACACACACACCCTGATATCGGGATCCTACTGAATGGAGACTGATTTGCTGTAATATATCGCCACCGTGTTGTATTTCTCGCAAATACATGTACGGTGCCTCCATGCATATTTATTGTGTATATACGCAGCACAGCCAGTAGAGCCTTGAATTAATTCATTGTACAGAGGCCTACGCGGCATAGACATTCAAAGTTCACAATGCGTCGTTTCCTGTTCTAAAATCACTTTTATTGTTCAAGTTTGAGGACTGAAGAAGCCTTGCCTTGACTTGACGTATATATATATAGAACTTTTTACAGATCCTGATAAAGTCGGTACTAAACCGAATAACTTGATTTGTCGTTAATTCGTATGTCGTTATCCATTAATAGAGGTATTTGTTTTCACTAAGGTATACCATGGTTAACAGTCAGTATATGATTATAAACAGATTGTTAATTATATTAGTAACTTAGTGTTGCAATACCACATTCATACGGAGTAGAAAGGAGCTTATTTCATACGATGAGCGTTTATAAAACACAGTGTTGATTAGTAATAAAGTCAATTAATCTCTATATAATGTAGTTGAGGAAGATGCTCATGGTCCAGTGTTTGAACAATATGCATATTCATGTACAGATAATATGGTATAGGCAGGAGTCTTAGCAAATCAAAGAATGTTCAGGCCCTGTTTTAAAGTTAAACAATGGAGTTGGAAACAGTATTTATTCGTGTAAGGTTATTCATATACTATTCATTTAAGGTTGTTAATTTCTTAAATTTATTTTGAATTTGATTTAAAGATATTACATCATGCTGTCATTAATAGTTTTTATAATTAGATTTTACATAAAATGTCCACCTTTTGTCATTTCAAATATAACGGCTTGGTATTTTTTAATTAAAAAAGCAGTGTCATATGCTAACAGTGCGATAGCATATATAGTCTGACTTATTCTTTCAAAAAGAATGCTAGAATTTACCAATTAAATATTTCCTGTGCTTCCTTGAGAAGTTGAGAAGTCTTATTTTCACAGTTTAAATATATACTTTACCTTCTTTCTCTCTATATAAAAATGTTGAATAACGAAGAGATCGTACATGTTTCCGTAAAGTTTTTGCACGAAATATGCTTAAAACTGGATTATATGAAATAATTCCTAAATATATATATATATATCCGCCTTCTATTCTTTTTACGATGCATATATCGGTAAAACCACCTACACTATAATGTCAATAACGGAAGTACCTCTCCTCATAAAAGCACTACAGGTATGTATATAGTTAGATATAAAGCCTACCTATATATAATACAGAAATAATAGACTATAAAGTATTGATATTGCACAAGAACTTACAAATCTGTTTTCCTATCCCCGGACATCAGATGTCTTGACAATTGCTTTCTCTACGCACGTTACAAAATGCTTACATGAAGTCTCCGACTTTCCTTTTCTTCGGCGGTTCCTTTTTTGTATGCAGTAATTAATTAAAATGAATCGTTGAGTTTAAATGTAAGGAAATATGGTTTCTACTGTATTGGGTGCTGCAGTAATCAAATTATAGCTCATACGTTGAACGCAGAAATAACAGATGAGCATGGCGGGCCGCATGTACCCTGCAGTACAGAGTGTAGCTTTCTGTTCTGGAGTTGGCGTTTAATTTGGTCGCTTGAGGGAGGGGTTTAATTTAGCAAAGAGGAAAAAGCGAGACTTGCATGTACTGGAACTGGCAACAAAGTTATATTTGTAACGTTGTAAGCACAGATGGTGAAATCACACCTCATCGCTCTCTGTTAACTGAATTATGCTTTTGAATAATTTAACTTAATTATTTGAAAAAGTCTTACTGATAATATGTTTATGTTCGTATAGTGTTCATTCACCAGCCGAACATTACAATATATATACAGCTGGTTACGAAGATCATCTCGCTATATTATTAACTTAAATAATTCGAGTTTATTTAATTAATATTTACGATCCTTTTAATTTATGTACTTGTCGATATTTTCATCATGACCGCCCCCCTACACCTTGTAATGAGTCATTCTTGTGACGCATTTAGCAGATTTAGGTATCTTAATTACGAAATGAATTAGTGGAAAATGTCTTGTTGGTATTGTTATTAATAACGATGTCGTCAATGGACATGACAACAATAATCTTATTCCGAGATGCTGTTATATATCACAACTATAAAGCGAATTATATTCCATATTTAGCGGTATATTAACGATAAGTTTCATTCATACTATGATTCATGATATGCACGACCAAAGTCAGATATTAATAAAAAAAGTATTATAAGATTAGAAGAAATATCACCGCTTGATTAAAAAAATGTTTATATTTTTTTATATTAAATTTTTATTTGTTTTGTGACGGTGTTGAAGAATTTAATTACTATTTGGTTTCCTACAAAATATCATTATAGCCTATATGTTATATTTTAAACCATAACGATTAAAAAACGCGCGCATTTTTAACATCAGGTTGAAATATTTAAAATAAATATAATTTGAACCAATTTAATTTGAATACTCATGACTTACCTTTATCCAATAAATATAAGGAATAAAGTCAGTAGCATTACTCAACTATTTTGGCTTGTATAGGGCATCTTTGTTATGTTTGGATAACTTCTTCTTTTAGACTATAGTCACTATTTCATATCACAAGCAAAAATAAGCAATACCTACAAAATTCAATTCACAAGGGGTAATGTGACACAAGAGATGTGTGCCTAAAAGTTGTTTTTAAATACAATACACCGCATAACATAGAATTAAGAATAATTAAGAATAGCATAACACTCCACCGACGCATATTCAAACTAATAGCATCAACAGAGGCCGCGCAGTCAATTTTTAAGTGGGGGGGCTGAATTAATTATTATAAAATTTCCGAATAATAGCATAAATTAATTTTACATACAACATCATTTTTGAATACCTCTCATTTATACCTATATAGTATGTAAGAACAATTTTTTAACTGTTGGTGAAGAATTAGAATAAAAAAACACTTATAAATTATATTTTAATCAAAACATAATATTTAAAATTTCCGAATTTTGGTTTTCAAAAGTGGGGGGGCTGAGCCCCCTCAAGACCCCCCAACTGCGCGGCCCCTGCGTATGTATATTAATTATATTTAGTATAGGTAACATTATAGTATACGCTATCCACAACAGTGATCAGATTATTTTAATATATTCAATTACTACTTTTCATATATTAATAAATGCGTATAACACTATATTTATTTCACTTATAGAATGTGTTCAGAAGGGACATTGGTGTCAGACATATTTTCAAATGTGCTGTTCCAATTTACTATGCATTCAGCATAAGTGCTCAAATGGTAAATTGCTTCTTAATAAAGTAGTAGTACAATTTACAGTACAGTTTATAACTTTATCTGGTGTCCTAATTCTTATATTCTAATTTTTTTAAAGGACATTTCAATATGTCTTATTTTCTTTTGCAGACTGTACAAAAAAGAATAAACCTTGCATTTACTCTGGTCAGTGTTGCAGAGGATTGTCATGTGCTGGGAATATCTGCGTGAAAGGTTCGTTGTACATGTCTATTTAAAACTGTATTTAAAGTATTTTCTATACAATAGACTAGCTGTAAATTGCTTGATATAAGAATAATTTACTTATGTGCAGCACGCAATTTTCATTGATTGGTCGAAATTAATTAAATTTGCAATATCTACCACATAAACATATATAGCCTAACTTTATTTGTATTGGTTGGTGTATATATATAGAAAGATTCAAGGGAGATGTAGTCTGGTTTGAAATGATAGGTAACTCAAATTTTTTCCTATCGATTTTAAAATATTTTTCTTTGGCTATGTATATTTGTTAAAAATAAAGGCAGGTGTAATGTATTTTTTATGGTTATTTTGCCGCATTATCACTAACTGCATGTATAGTTAATATGTGAGTAAATATTTCTCTAAAGAATTACAAATGCATACATAGGTAATAATTATTACAGTGAATTAAGTAAAATAGGCCTACTTATTAAAAGGTTAATTCCCTGTAAATGAGTTTCTATATTTAAAGAAAAAAATATTTAAAATTAATAATAAAAAACGCTTTCAGAAAAATATTATATATGCAAAACAAATATTCGTTGTGATTGGATAAAGTAAAAGTGCTATTTAGCACTTCTGTCATGGTAGCTTTTCATAATAAAATACGAAATTTAACTACATACATTAATTTTGTCACCTTTGAAAGTAACTAAACGCTTTTACAAAATGTAAATAATTATATTGGTCATGAGCAAACCTGTATTGGTGACAGCCATTAACATGACCTAAATTTATCAATTGACAGAAAGTGTGAAAATCAATTGTAGCCTACCGTATATTCTGCATCACCAAATAAATTAATCTCTGTATAATAGACGTCCATGAAAAGTTATAAGTTATTAAATTCTGATCAGACTTAAATAAATACATTTAAACCATAATATATATATTAATTTAACTGTATAATATCATCAATATCTATAATAGTAAATATGTATAAAAAAACAATATTTATCAATGACATAAGAAAAATCTCTACCAGCCTCTACTTTAAATGATAATTTCAATAATATTGTCATTAAAATCCTTAATTTAATCAAATCAATAAACATCTGCACATTAAAAAAATAACAAACTTGTGACGGTACATTATATTTCCTATATAGAATAAATATTTTCAAATTAACTAAGTATAAGGATTAGTCGGTCTTAATTTATAAACGTTCAATATTTGTCAATTAAAATGTTTTTTCCCACTATACCCGTAACAGATTGCATGGTAGAAAGGCAGTCGTGTTTTCGACGAAAATGCTGTACTGGTTACGAATGTGTTGCAATGAGTCCACACATGAGAGGGCCGGAGTGCGTCCTTGCAGTGTTGGGATGACACATGTTCACAACTTTGAAACTTCAGTTATATTATTAATGCTATATATCTCTGTCGCGTCCGAGTGTTTACTAGAGGTTCGTGTTATTTAGAGTTAATTTGTTTTAATTTAATAATGTTCCGTCGATTGAATTGGTCAGTTGGTATACTTCAAACCCGTAAATCTTTTTAATTAGCCCCCAATTGTTTAGACATGTTAATTACATTTTTTGAGTGCCTCGTTGTATAATGAATGCAATAAAGATATTTGAAACAGAAAATTGTATTTTATTTAAAACTTTCATATGGAGTCGAGTGAACACCCCTCCCTCCAGCCGCACGCCGTGGTAGTCCTCGGGTTTTACATTCACAGCGCATCTCTTCCCCATAGTTATGAAAACATTGTAAATATGTTAATTCTGAGCTTACAAAACACAAAACGAATTCAATTGAGGTTTTTTATTCTTTATATATGGTGTAAAAGAGTCAACAATGTAAAGTAGTTACGGAACGCGGGTAGTTTATATATACTTACACTGTACGACAAATGGACGTCTACCTTGAAACTATTACACAAAATACTAAACAAATAATAGACGAAGAATAAAATATACAAGAGTATAAGTTATAATAATATTGTTATAATCACACATAGAAAATAATTTATACGTAAAATAATGAATCACAAATGAAAAATAAGTTAACAAATATATAGTTAGTGTAAAATGGAAAAATATTTGTGGACACAATATATAGCCTACTAACAGAATATAACTAGCTATGCTTCAATCTGATTAAGGCTTGTTAGACAATATAAACTATTTGCATTAAATAATTAGTTTTGTATTGGCTGGCTGCTATACTATGCAACGAAATCACAATAAATATCTTAGGATCCTTATTACAACAACATATCAATAATTTATAGATAAAAATAAAGGTAGACATACAATACTAGTACAAAATAATAGAGACTCAAGTAGTAATCATATTTCTCGGCATTTGATTGGACAGGGTCCAACCAGTGTCCTCACTATGTCCCCCCACACCGCGACACCGATTGATTGGCCGGGGGAGAAGAACCAATGAAATCAGGTGACGATGGCACCTTCAGGAATTTCATCGGCGATAGCTCGCAATGCGGCGTAACACTTGACTGTGACGAAGAGGGATCCCACTATTTCACTCTCATCGTCTACCGAGTAGACTGGGAGGGAGGGGGAGAGGGGAGTGGGGGAATCATCATCAGGTCGATGGACATGATATTGCGTGGGTGTGGTGGATGCAATGTAATCACACAATATCATGGAAGTGAAGCAGACAACAATTAGCGCATGATGATTTACTATAGTTTAGAAAGAAAGTTACAAACTGTTGTGTTATTATGCCATGTTTAGGGGATGGTAATAGTCGTATTAAAACTATGTTATACTCTTTATCATCCATTTATTAAAAAATGTTTATTTTATATAGATTACACGATGATTTTTCCATTGAGAATTACACTGATAAATAAAGATTCGTTACCCTATAACCTAGTTCCTGGTAAGTTAAACTTGTTATAAATTTGAAAAAAATATTATAATTAAAAAAAATATGTTTTCCTATTTTCTTTATTATAATTCACTGCTATAATTATACTAATAAACTATATAAAAATTGTAAATATTTTTGACCGCTGCTAGATGTTAAAATATACAATATGAAGTTTTGAAATAGTACATCACAAATTCAACTCTAAATTCTAACTAATTTGTTTGTAAAATGTTTGTACAACGAATATTGCTCATTAAATATAAACCGTTGGTCTAGAGCAATTAAACATTCTTAACGCATTTAAAAATCAAGCTAATGAGATGAGATTATAGTTGATAGTAGCGTAATTCAAATTGCAGAATAGATTATATATATATATAAAATAAATACGTTTAATAAGAAAAGTTTACACGTCTATTATACTAGGGGCAATATAGCAACACCCACTTGGCACCATCTTGTTCTCGTAGTCCTGCTTGAGGCGGAAGATGTCTCTCACACTAACATCGGCCAGGCCCACCTCCTCACAGTCGCCACTCTCGTCGTCCACCGGCTCATTGACCACACTGAAGGTGATCCGACCCTCGTGAGGGTCGTCGGGGAGCAGCATACTCGCCAGGTGCTGGCGGCGCTCGTAGTGATTCTCGTAGTCCACGTGGAACACTGAACATAGATAGACACACACACACACACCAGTCAAGTACTGCTTGATGTAATGTTAGAAAAATACTTGCCATGTAGCTACCTAATAAATAACATTGAAGGCAGCTTTGCAACAATTCAGTATAATCTAATCTCCAACTATTGCCGGAGATTTAGATTAGTGCATCATTAATTCAAGGTGCTTTACTCAATTCCTATTAAATTAATTCAAATTTAAAATTCGATCTTTTAATAACAATATTCAAATAAAATAAATACAAAAATAGCCATGGTTATTGTGATATAACATAGAAATGTAACTAACCAACTAATCTTTCATTTAAACTAAAAAAATACTATAATAGAGCCAAACGACTGATAAATAAACTAACGAAAGTAGTAGGAGTTATGTCGACTCTGGATCACAAACCCTTACAACACAAACATTAAAAAGTATATATTTAAATGCACTTTGAATGCTGACCTAGATCCCGACTGTTAAGTGCACTCTAGCTTAGTATAAATAGAGACACTGTTGCAACTAGAATTCATACTGCTTCCAGCTCTTACATCGAATGGTTGTTATAATGGAAAACATAGAAATATATAACAAAGTAGCATAAAAGAAAATAAAACTTATTGTATATAGTTTGAGATAAAAATTTACTTCAAAATATTCGTTAAATATTATGGAATCTTTTGTTCACAAAAATCATAAAGTAAGTTATTAATTGATTTGTCAAAACCATCATTACTAACATTACAAAGCTAGTTAATAATTGATACCAATGCATAACGCACTTTTTTGACAAAAATAAACCAAAAACGTTTGATACTCTCGTGTAGAGCTGAATTGTAGTTGACAAAAAGATTATCTTCTTGAATTTGTTCGATCTCTTCTTCAATACATTCCATTGCATCGTTATTTTTAATATCATTAAACAGTTCAAAATATTTCATCCCTTTGTCTTGTACTTTCTGTTTTAAATGATTCAAAATTAATTTGTCCTTTAGGTTTTTCTGTATTTCCTCCAGAATTGTACTCAGAAGTGTCGCTTCTTTCTCGTCCACCATCAATTTTATTGATGTCTCGTCTTCTGACTGTATTGATTCCTCGTCTGTCTCTGAATAAATTGAGTTCGTTTTTCGACATTCTGTATTGATTGATATCCGTGCAATATGCCAACTTTAGGAATTTCGTTTCGTCGGTATCTATCCATAATTATTTCCAATTATCTTTTCAGTTTAGTAGGTAATCGATTTCTAAAGGAATATTTTCGTAGTAGTAAAAGCTTTTTCGCATTAAATGGTAGAAGAGTCGACAGCTATCGTGCGTTAAACAATACATTGTGTACAAGAAGTAGCTTTGTTACATATAGGACAGTTATTCTTCATGATTGAAACTACAACAGTCATATGTTTTGTTTATCAACGGTCTAGTTGGATGTATTTAGTGTCTGTTTCGTTCTATATTTTCTTTAAAATTACAGTTTGATCATATAAGTGAATTTTAACTTAATTATTATGAAATTTAATTATTGTATGTATTTTACATAAATTTAGATGGTCCGCCATTTAGTTCATTTACTATATGTTATATTTTATAACATAAGCAAATATATATTAATTTTGGTGTTCAAAATGTCCTTTAAACTGTTTGGTTATACAAAACGTACAATTTGAATCATATTAATTGTATATATTTTTAAATGTCGTTTGGTATAAAATAAAAAAATTCAACGTTACCTGAATTAAAATTTGTAATTATAGATAGTCAATTGTAGTGTCTGTTTCGTTCTACATTGCCTTAATTATTTTGGATTAGTCATACAAGTAAATTTTCTCCCAAGTACCTAAACGACCGTTCGTGGTGAGAATTAGAAGCAACGGTGTTTCTAATTATGCTAAGTATCGGCAATTAAGAAGTGTAACAAATTAACAATATTGAAAATTAAAAAATAGATTGGGGGGTTTTCCATTATATAAAATTGTGAATTTGCAAGTTTGGTGATAAGAGCTTCAAGCCGAATGAATTCTATTTGCAACAGTGTCTTTATTTATACTACTCTAGAGTGCACTGAATAGTCGGAATTTAGGTCAGCATTCAAAGTGCCATAAAAAATGTTTGGGGGGAGGAGGGTGATCTAGAGTCGACATAACTCCTACTACTAACGCAATTAATCTAAATCCCTTATACAACCCATTGCCAAGACCGACACCCACCCACGGCTTACCTTTCCTAAAGTTGAACTCCATTTTCTGGTTCCTATCACCCCGTTTTGGCTTGCGCAGGGAAAACGGCGTCTCCGTGTCGGCCAAGGCGAGCCCCATGAACTTGTAGGTGACATAGAGATGCCGCACCGACTGATCGCGCATCAAGGACGCGCCACTGTCTAGCTCTATCGAGGCGACATCGATCACCACCGAGTTCTGGGTGAGCGTGTCGCCCAAACTGGCGTCCTCCGGTCCCCCAGTCTTCCGAGCCGACACCACCACCGCGTCACTGTCCGAGGTCTGCCCGCTGTCGGTGGGGCTGGGGAGGGACAGTGGGCTGTCGAGGCCGCTGATGCGTCTAGGCGGGGCAACGGGTGGATGGATGGACGGCTGCTCCCCCTTGAGGGTAGAGACGGGGGAGCGCTGGGAGCTGATCGACTCTGAGTGGAGTAGAGTGGAGTGGAGGGGGGGGGGGGGGGAACCTTCCTGTAGTATTGAAAATAAA